>JAJOZX010008611.1:175000-179006 GCA_023014485.1 Bathynomus jamesi | reverse complement strand
TATTTCTTTATGCAATGTTTTCCAGTTGAGCAACGAACTCATGGAAAAAATTGAGTTTTTCAGGCTAAAATTAAAAATAAAACGTGAATATAGTAAACAAGAATTGGGGTTGCAAGTAGATAGGACAAATTGAAAGTAGTCGCAGTTTGAAAGTTTTTGCTTACTACTGCAGCCATGCAATGAGGCAAGCGCAGTAAAAATTATAAATAAATCGTGAGTTACCCTTTTATTTATCATTTATCCTCCAATACATCCATTAATTGAATGATAAAATTCTTTTCCACTTATTCCATTGACAGTTTTGCTCAAACACGTTTCCATGTCCGCCCTTTTCACACCAAGAAATGGGACGTTTAGTAAATGTCATAAATGTTTTATTAACGTTTCATAAACATTTATGACATATACCAAATGTCCCATTTCTCGGGCTCCTTATACACATCCATTTATCAGTTGTCTCTCTCTATCCTTAAAAGCGTCACAACTTTTTACGTTTTCACAAATTTACATCGACAAGAGAGCGCTTTGTCTAAGTTTGCGGATCGAAAATTTGAGCCCTTTTTACTCAACATCTTCGTGACTGCGAGATCATCTTTTGTGACAACAGCGAAGGTTCAGAAAGCTCTTCATACCTGAAGGCAGACGAATATTGATTTTTTTTTTTTTTTTATGAAAAACTGTGGGTAAAAAGTCCGCATGCCAGTTCGAATGATGATCGCTCGCGTCGTTTTAGGAGAATTTCAAAGAATATTGTTGAAGAATTTGAGGCACTTTAGAATTCTTATTCCGAATGAATTGGAATTCTCACATTGGCAGATAAAACGCTGCATGGTTATTAAAGCATCTAATTTTTGCGCATCGGCATTACTTCGTTCTCTACAGCATTTAGTATTCCAGTGACCAAAACTGCACGTAGCTAATACCTTCGTGAAAGTGTATCATTTTATATGAAATCTGGTGTGTATCTGTGGCGTCTGATGTGACCAGAGGAAAATAAGTAAAGTTCATCGTATTTTAACTTTATTTCTGTCTAAACAGTCATGTATGTCTTAATACTGGCGATAATTAAATGCAACACAATTATCCACGTCCACATACTCATACACACGTACATACATACATACATACATACATACACACATACATACATACATAAATACGTTTCTCGTGTTGTATCTCAATTCTCGTTCAACTGCTCGTGTACCTGGACCCCTTCCGCTTCCACTCTTCAAATCCATCTTCTGTCCTTCCAACACCTTGTGCACCCTTATTATTCAAATTTTTTTTTTTTTTTTTTTTACTTTCTTCTTCGAACCTGTTTGGAAAATTTCACTCCCATTTTATTATTTCTTTTTTTCTATTATATTTTATTAAAAAGCTCAGATTCTGCAGCTAACATAAGTAAATATAAGCGCCCGTAGCTCAGGAATTAACACTGTTTCCTCGTAAGCGAAATGAATACAGTGAGATCGGGAGTTCAACCCCGATGGTGCTGGTAACGATAATCCGGGAGTTAGCTCAATGGGTCGCGTATGTTGGCCTGAGCGCTGTGCCAGTTTCTGGCCCTTCTGATTGATTATTATTAGTCATTCATAAATAAATGTTTGTCTCTCTTCTCCTTCTTCTTTATCCGAGTAAGGAATACTTTTCACGAGTTTAGCCTTCTACAACGCGCAAGTCCCTTTAACTTTTCTAATTATCTAACTTATCACGACTGTATTCGTACTTTTAACCTTTGTGTTCATGCTCTCGCGCATTCCCCGTGTTTTCATGAAATGGAACCATATACTTCAAAAACTATGTAGTTATTTGACCGAAATTGGTGTGAAATAAGCTCCAATCCATTAAGAAGTTATGATTACCACATAACTTGTAATTCTGAAAATAAAGTCCAAAAATGTCATTATTTTCAAAATTAGCGAAAGAACGTGGTAATTTTGACTATTTATAATGGATCAGAGATTATTTCACATCAATTTCTGTTAAAAACGTAAGCAATTTTTAGAGTGAAGAAAGCGGCACGTAAATTCTATTTAAGCGCAATGAAGTAGAGAAACCCTATCTTCTAACGAGAACTTAGTTATACGAACGTAACGACTTACATGAGGAAAATTGAGGAAACTAAAAACAAGATGATGAAGCAGGTGGACAGAAAATGAAGAGGACGATGTGATACGAATATAAAGTCTTCAAATCCCAGTCACATACGAAGACGAACAATAGAAATTGAAGTGCTCCGTTATATTCACTGAATGAGAATTTATTTCCACGGTATCAACAAATTACAGATACGGAAAATGAATTAATAATGCAGCCTTTTTATTAAATTTTATACGTTGGAAAATTTTACCCCGTTTTTTTTGATAATTTTAAATCGGGATGGGTTTTTTTTATTGAATTTTATATCGTTCGCGTATATAGTAAATCACCCCTAAAAATTTAAGATTCCATAGTTAAGTTTTGGTATATTTGGAATAAAAGTTAGAAAATAAAAGGGGGGATGGGAGGGGGGATGAGAGGGGGGGAGAGGAGGCGTTACCGTCAATGAAACATAATGTGCATTTTGTATCCATGATATTTTCAAGTTTCTAAACTGGAGGTAGCGCTAATTTTAATCGCGAATCAATACAGGGTAGTCCAAAAGTCACGATCGGGTGAAATATACTTTTTTACTTTACTATTTTTACAATTTGATTTTTAAGAAGTACAAACCTTAAACATCAACAATATCTGTAAACAGAGCGTTGACAAAAGTAAATAGACACCACGATGATTGTCCTCAAGAACAAATGGCAAAGTTCATCAATGGAATGCCAGAATGTGTATCAGCTTTACATAATGGAACGGGGAAAGCAACACGATTCTAAATATATTCATTCAATAAATCTGTTATTATTTATTGCCTTTTATTATCAAATAAAAAACTATGAAAAAATCAAAAGGTGTCTATTTACTTCTGTCAACCCTCTGTAGATTTCATCATGAATACCAACAGGTTTAAACTTGCAAGTTTGCTTCGTTACAAGATATCTTAGAACGAAACCGACCCGACCATGACTTTTGAACCACTCTGTATATTATCCTCAGATTGAGGATTTGTTCATATCTTGAAGAATATAAATACTTCTACAACTTCTCTACAACTTCTACAACTTCTGCATACTTCTCCAACTGTGATAATGGAGAAAAATATATTGTTCGTTCTACAAAATTAAATTATTTTTTTTTTCAAATTGGATGAGCAAATTAGCTTCATCTTCGTCTAATGAAAGACCATTTTTATGGTCTTTGAATAGAGTCTTAGTCTGAAGGAGTTCTTCCCTTTTCTGGCGTATTTAATATATGAAGATTTCTTGCAAAATTTAATATAGACGCAGCGTTTAAGGATCAATAATGTGACCCACTAAAATTTCTTCATTCAAAATGAGTTTCAAATTTGTGAGTGCAATAGTGTTTTACAGACACAGACACGCATACACACACGCATACACACATACACACGTATACACATATATTTATATATATACAGTGGCTCTCATAACTATTCGTACAAAGAAATATTTAAGTAATATTCGTCCTTATCTTTTGTATCCATGCGTAAGATAGTTATGAAAAGCTTACGCTCGTTTGGAATAATCTAACAAATAAAAAAAATTAGTTTAACTCCAACATAAAATGAAACACATCAAAGATTTTGAGGAAAATAAAAAAAAAAAGTCAAAAGGCAAAAGTTTTCGTACATTTATTTAAAAAATTATTTAATACCTTTTGTGTCCCCGTTTTGCTTAAATGACTTTAATGACTCGTTTTGGGTATTTTTCTGCAAGGGTTTAACATCTCTCAGTAAAAATTTTAGCCTATTCTTCTAAAGAAAATTGTTGCAATTCATTCAGATTCGAAGGGTTTATCTTGCGGACAACTTTTTTTTTTTCAAATCAAACCATAATTTTTTGACTAAATTGCGATCTGGGCTTTAACTGGGCTACTCGAGAAGCTTGAAATTCTT
>JAJOZX010008611.1:167500-170000 GCA_023014485.1 Bathynomus jamesi | reverse complement strand
CCAAACTTCCGTTCAAGCACGGCTGTACATCGAACATAATCGCTTTTGATAGCGAAAGTGCAAAACATTTATACGGAAGACGGGATAAGCGTTAACATTCTTCAATAACGAGCTAAAGAAGACAACGTTTAAAAATTTATGATTTTCTCCACGATTTCTAAGAAAAGTAAACATCTAACGCATTAACAACGTGTATCGGACAGCAGCTTTCCTTCATGATAACCGAAGTTTAGTCTGTGGGAGAAGAAACGCTCTATGCCCATTCGTACCCAAGGTCGTTTGTAGAGAACCCCCAAAACGAAAGGAAGCAAGTTCGTGTCAACGCATCAAAAGGATGGTTGAGCTTCATACGACCCCGTCCCAACTCCGACCCAATGAAAGGTGATGATGATGATGACGGTGGTCATTGATGATGATGATTATGATAATGATGATGACAGGCAGGGATGATGCTGAGGATGATCATGATGACGATGATGATAACGAAAATGACGACTTTACTAATAATTATGATAATAATAATAATGATAATAATAATAATAATAATAATAATGATAATAATAACAACAACTTCCTTAGACATTTTTTGTTATTATTTTATTTGTCTTATTCATAAACTTGACTAAAATGTATTTCCTTTCTTCAACAAATGACAGAAAGTGGATGGTTGGCTGCTGCATTTGGGTCACTAGGTCACGACAACACTTAGGAGGTCAGAGGTCAAAAGGTAGACTATACACCACCACGCCACACAGCTCAGAATGAAGTGCCGGAAGAAAGAACACTAAGTCAAATGTGCAAATAAAGGCATTGAAAAAGAAAGAAAGACAGGGGGTCGGGTCTAAAAGTTACTCCTCTAACCTTTAGTCATTTGAACTAATAATTAATAATGCAAAGAACCAACGCACAGCTATTTCTGGTGATCGGTGTGGTCAGCATGCTTTTAGGTATATGTATATATATATACACACATATGTATATATATATAATAATAATTATATAAACGATACGTAAACAACGTTTCATAATACAGGTACACGACAATATTTATAATGTTAATTTAAAACAAGTTCAAGCTATATATATACTGTATATCAGTAAAGGGTTTAAAATTATTTATCTCTATAGTAAGCTTATGTAAATTTGCACGTTTGAATTAACTTTTCAATAATGACAGCGAAGATTATATACTATAAGGATAGCTCTAACTTAAGCTCTTCTAGAAGACAATGGAACGAAGCTCGTGGGAGAATGAAAACAAAAAGCTTATCACACACACTCAAGTGCAGACGACAAAGAGGTAAAAATAAATTATCTTTTTACCTGTAGATGAGGCCACCGTTTCTGTAAAAGATAAAAGTACATTTAAAGTACATTATCAAACATACTTCTACATATATAGATAAATATATGGCTTAAAATTATTATACTAAAATTAAAATGTCTATTTAGTACCTTTAAAAAATGCTTAACAAACTTTCAAAGTGTTTTACTAACCATGCACTTATATTTAGCATTTACCAAATAGGCCTACTTCTATTTACTAAAAATTCTAAATCAAATGGTACATACTACTCTCATGTAAAGCACATCTTTTTGCATGTGCATGGTCTATTCAGCAGTCGTATCAAACGTGTTTATGTTCATGTAAAAAACTTCACTTTTTTCTACGTGAAGGTCAAAATATGATAATTAAAACCCACTCTAATAGACAAAGTTTATTTCCACAACAGTTTCGATGCCCACTGGCATCCTCTTCGGGTGGATACAGAAAAACGAATCTGCATTCACCCGAAGAGGATGCCAGTGGGCATCGAAACTGTTGTGGAAATAAACTCTGTCTATTAGAGTGGGTTTTAATTATCGTGTTTATGTTCATTAATGTTCAATAAAAACATGGTCGTGTGGTTTGGAGTGTGAAATAAATTTTGGGAGTGAACTAAATAATTAAAATAACTTGTTCATAATCCCTTTAACCTCTGCTGACAATATCAAATTTTTAGAGTTAGGAAGAAAAAGTTAATGAAAGTAGGCCTGAATGACCACAAGTCCATCGACCACCCAAGACAAGTTGGGTGATCACATGGCATATTCACAACGACAAAACGGTCTTATTACCGAGGAACGTATGATTCTACGCGAGTAATCGCGATCCAACTTAAGTGTTAACGGGGTAAGAGGTTATACTTTGTGCTCTTGTGGAGTTTTCATTTGGATTTCAAGTGTAACCAGTTAATTCTTGAGATCATGAGATAAAACAATCTAGAACGCTTATAAAAACCTTCCAGAGAAATCTGAAAGGCAAATTTATGAACTCATACAAACCATAACACCGTATCTCCTTTTATATCTCAATAATAATAATAATAAATTAACCTACAGTATATTCCTATAGAGGAAACCAAAAATAATAAAAATAATAAATGAAAAGATAAAATTAATATGTATAAGGTCAAGTTATCAGAGTCTGTCAAGATATTCAATTAGCGAAGTATTCAAT
>JAJOZX010008611.1:140000-165000 GCA_023014485.1 Bathynomus jamesi | reverse complement strand
AAATAACAATGACAGTAATAATAAAAAGGTAACGCACACAAATTTCTCTGGCCATAATCTAATTGATATACAATTAAAGTTAGTAACCAGGGGTCCAAAAATATATCCTAGAGAGATAGAAGAAATATTTGAAGGTTTAAATATAAATTCAAAGAAAGTAGACTGGGAAAGTGTAAATGAAATTTAAAGAAAGTAAATTAGGAATTGTTACTTCACGAGAAGACTCCAGAAGAAATGCTATCTATAATAGAAAATGAAATTAAACCTATATTGCTGAAACATGTTCCGAAAAGACAGAAGAGAAAACGTAGCAAGATCAAGAGAAAAATCAGGGATTATTTAGACAACGGAAATAAATCGTAAAAAATCTCCACAGATACAGGACTGAAGGAAGGAGACTCAAACTCGAGAAAAACTACGCGAAATAGAAATGGATCTAAAACAAACATTCATTCATAAGACAGACGAGGGGGAAAACAGGGTACCAGAAAACGTAAAATATAACCAAAAATACTCTTTACACGTTTGCGAAAAGAAAAATGTAATGTAAAGAGAGTATTGGTCCGGTGATAGATGGAGGGGGGACCAGATACACAAATGATCCAGAATACAATAAGCAAACTGCTTAATGAACACTTTAACTCTGTGTTTAGCACAGAAAGTAGAAGAAAGTAGCAGAAAGCAGAAAATCCAAATAAATTTTTTGAAAATGATACAAATCAGCCAAGAACAAGTTCGGGCACGAACGTATAAACAGATTTAGGGTTCTTGAAAGGAGACATCATTAAAGCTATATCACAAATACGAGAAAATTCTGCACCAGGGCCAGACACATGGAGTGCCACGTTTCTGAAGAAATGTAAAGAGAGTAAGTGCCAAACCTTTGTATTCATTATGGAGAAAATCACACGGCACAGGACAAATTCCACTTCCATTAAAGAACGCGAACATTGCCCTCTTATTCAAAGGAGGTAACAGAGCAATGCCTAAGCATTATCGGCAAGTAGCTCTCACCTACCGCCTTCGAACGAATAATTGGAGGCAAAATTGCTTACAGTGTTACAAGAAAAGAATTTACTCAATCCGAACCAACATGGCTTCAGGGCTGGAAGATCATGCCTATCACAGTTATTAGACCACCAGGAGAAAATACTGGAAACATTGTGTCGAGGTCAAAACATAGATTTAATAGATACTGATTCTGCTAAAGCATTCGATAAATGTGGTCATAATATTACAACACAACCTTAAGAATACAGAAATTACTGGAAAACTGGGAAGATGGATAGTTAATTTTCCAACTCAAAGAATACAAAGGTTCATGGAGTCAAATCTGAAGTTTAAGAAGTTATCAGTTCTGTCCTTTGTTGTTTATAATATTGATTGCAAACATTGATACAGATATTCATCACAGTACTGTACCATGTTTCGCTGATAACACAAAGATATGGAAGAAAATATCAAACAAAGATGACACAAAAAATTACAAAATTACAATGAAACATTATCCAAGTGGGCTGAAGACAATAATAAAAAAATTCACTGGAGAAAAGTAATGGAGTTGTCTACAGGAGCTACCACAACAGAAAAGTAAACATCATGCTAAAATTATGGAAGAGTCTAGTCCTACCAATAATTGAGTATTGTTCAGTACTCACAAGCCCATACAGAAAACGAGACATTGTGAACTTTGAAGTCATACAAAGGATTTTTACGTCCAAGATCGAGGAAACGAAAGGTGAAGATTACTGGTCTCAACAGTCCCTGACTTTCTACTCTGTGGAAAGAAGACGCGAGCGGTACACAATGGAAAATACTAGTGGGTTGTGTCCTTATTATTAGAAATAAAATAGAAACACACTGGAATGAGAGAAGATGCAGATCTGTATTGTCTCAGCTGCAGTGGTACAGGGGGCCATGAAAACGAGAATGGAAAAATACCCTGAGAATACGAGGCCCGAAACTTTTTGATGTACTACCCCAAGAACTGAGGAACCTCCAGCACACCATGCTTATTAATTTCAAGAACCAGCTGGACAGGTTCTTGTGCAAAGTCCCCGACCAGCCATGCGTGGCTGGTAACGACGGCAGGAGGAGAGCGAAAACCAATTCCCTCCTCCACAAAATCCCGCAAATGAGGTGGAATGTGATCCTGAACCGTCGTTCAAAACCATCATAAGAAATTGATAAGAAAGAAATATATAGGCTTCTCCAGTGTTTTGAAACGTTTTTCCAAAGTAATACTCATCTCAGATCATTTTTTGTCAAAAGTATATTCACAGCACCTTTAAATTTACATGAACTCCCGCAGTTGAAACTTTCTGTTACAAAAGCCAAGAGAATTTTACAATTTCACAACAGACTTTCACAATTTCACCTTTCCCTAACCCATACACTATAATTACCAGTGAAAATCCAAATTATATAGATTATTATTAACCCAATTTTTTCCCCAAATAATTGGGGAAATAATTTCAAAACTTGGCTTAACATTCGTCCCCATTCTTGATCATAAAGAAGAGTGTCTTTTGGAGGTTGCTTAAATCTTTTCGTAAGGCAAAGATCACGTGACGGAAGGAACCTACATCTTTTACGTGAGATTCGAAATACAGAGATACATCATCTGAACGCAAAGGACGGTTACCCATCCAACTACTACGCAAACCCAATGTCGCTTAACTTCGCTAATCTAAAAGCTGTATTACGACATGGCCATGCCGTAGCCCTCATAAGGAGAAAGTTCCAGTTGAACTGTTCATTTGTCCTTTATTCAACGAATGGTGTTCGCTGGGAAGCGAAATATATTATTCCTCTAAACACTAGTTGTCGACTAAACGTTTATGAACGATTAGAATACTTTTATCTGGTGGGTTGGTAACACTCACGTCAGTGCAAATGCGGATATATGGATACAATAAGATTCCATCCATAGAGAACTAGACAACATTCAGGTAAACCAGGTGAATTGCTTATACAACACCATTGCCATGAAAAAGATTGTCCCCTAACTATAAATGTATTCATTCAACTTCTCCCTATAAATGCAAAAACTTCACTTTTTTCTACGTGAAGGTCAAAATATGATAATAAAAACCCACTCTAAGAGACAGAGTTTATTTCCACAATAGTTTCGATGCCCACTGGCATCCTCTTTCTGTATCCACCCGAAGAGATGCCAGTGGGCATCGAAACTGTTGTGGAAATAAACTCTGTCTATTAGAGTGGGTTTTATTATCATACTTCTCCATATATCTACCACCAACAATATCAGTTGCAAATAGCAATAGCATCAGTACACAAAGAATTTTTTGTTTTCAACAATTTGTTTAAATTAAATATAAATTATGATTATTTTCGAATTAATTACCAAAATGTCTAACTTATTTTTCAATTAGGATTTCTTCACTTAACTACCGCAGCCCCCCCCCCCCCCTCCCCGAGATCTTCACGTAACGTACAGTGTGTTTTACTCGTTAAGTTTTTTCTTTATTTCAATTTTATTAAATGGTCTTTTTAGGTGAAATATTTTATATTTACTTTTAAAAACTTTATATTTAGAAGAAAATAAAGAAATAAACATTTCTTTTCAATTAAAACAACTAATAATAATTCGTTAAGGGCGGGTGCATGCATAGGTTATTGTTTAGAAATCTAATTCATTAATGTTTTACAGTAATCTCATTAAAATTCTACGTTAACAAAATGAAGTCGAGAAAATGCTGTGTTAACTAATTAAAGCATTTATTAATTATATTTTAACCATTGTTTTATCTGATCCAAATAAAAGTTGTTTAACTAAACGTGGTTCGTTGTTTTAAAGATATGATTTTTCTTTGTTGATAATGAAATGAAGGCAACAAAATACATTTGTTAACTCTAAATAAAGCAATTATTATATTTTAATTATTAATATATTTGATCCAAACAAAAAAGCGGGCAACTAAATGTGTTCTGTTGTTTATAATAACATATTTTTCTCAGTGTGTATATATAAACGAATCGGGTGCCAGACAGCTCAGTGGTTACGGTGGCGGACCCTGAGTGGTGAGGCGCTACTTTGCTTTTGCATCCTGGTTCCTGGGTTGAGTCGACTGCTTACTCTATCATTGCCTGGACTAAAGGTGTATCCCTGGGATACACTCATACCCACACCGTGGGGAAATGAACTTCCTGATTGTTTTTACCTCAACATATATATATATATATATAAAATCATACATCAAGTAAATGCTAAAGATAATATATTCCTATTTTAAGTTTTCAATATAGTTATAAATGTTAATTTTAATGAATCCATGATGTTAACGGAGTAAAAGTGTCTGTGTTAACTAGCTTCTAATTTATTTTAGTTTATGGGAAAAACTCGCGTTTAGCATTGTTAACTCCTCCATCTATTTTACTTGTAACTTATTTTATAGTTATTTTATTTACGTTAGCAAATGTGAAAATGTTTGAAAACGTTTGACATTAAACGTTTCTAATGTTTTACAGTAGGCACGAATGTAAAAAAAAATGTTTCTTTAAAATAACAAATGAAATTTAATTTTAAAAAGTTTTAATATTGGAAAATTATTATTGTAAGTTTTGATATTTTAATAAATAATATTCCAATCATATTTATTCCGCGAAGGATGAAAAAGTCAATACAGAAACGTTTCAATAATAAATGATTGTAAATGTCTTGATACTATTATTCATATTATAGGAATAACGTTCGCCAGGACCAAGTGTGTATATATATGAGAGAGAGAGAGAGAGAGAGAGAGAGAGAGGAGAGAGAGAGATTTATGATCCACTTATAGAACAGCAATCGGGCATCTGCACACAGAGGCTGCAAGAAAGGTTTAAAGCAATCCCACCATTAAATGGCGATTAATTCGACATATCTTTTCCATTTCTACCATGCGCTTAATTCGTCTGAATTCGCATCAAGATGGTTGTACAATCAAATTTGAGCTATTAGTTAAAAGTTATAAATAAAGCGCTTCAGTGCAGAATCATTATTAAAAAGACTTCGAAACTCAAAGATTTGGTTTCATGTACTCTAAACTTTCTTGATTCTCCTTTTTTAAAGTCTTTTGAAAGTTTTGCTTAATTATAGTATAAAATTGGTCACAAAATATTTCGTTCGTATGCATAGAGTAGATCACGCTTGCCAACAGTGGGATATTTAGTCTACAAGACATTCATTCCATCGATGTGTCCAGCAGGATAGGTTAGGCTAGGCACAATTAGGCTAAGTTAGGTTAGGCTAGGCACAATTAGACTAAGTTAGGTTAGGCTAGGCATACTTAGACTACACTAGGTTAGGTATGGTTAGCCTAAATTAGGGTGATAATGAGAGTGCCAATAGACTGTTGCGTCGACAAAATGTATATAGTTCCCCTTACAAACGACTATTAACGAGGTTCTCGAACCAAGCAATTTTAACCTGTAAACATTTCTTAAATTTACGATGTTTAGCCAAATTATTAATTTAGTCATTGAATAAGATTTTTTCCAAACCTGCGAACACACACTGTTAAAGTTCAAATACATGTGAATTAATATTAAAATTTTAAGACAAAAAACATTAGTAAAATTAATTGACTCGACAAGAAAAATCAACTCGACATTTTTAAAAGTGAGTCTCTTTCATATAATTACTTCCGGGAACATATCAGAGGGGAATAAAACCAAGAGAAAGACTTGTTTCAGTCAAGTTTTGAAAGAATGAGATAGCTATTTTGTATTAAGTTAGGATACTGTTTGAATACTCGGTTAATTTACTGTTTGTATTTTGGCGCGAAGCCAAAATAGAATTTTATTACCATACATTCTTAGCTAAAGGTAGGAAGCTGTTTTTTCAAATATGTCTCGTTGAAACACGATGATGGGATTCAAGGTAATGATGTCTTTTGAATTTGTAATATTAATTTTATAAATAACATAAGAATAAAGCGGCAGAACAGTAATAAATTATATTATACACGTCTGTCGGCAGCAGTGTTGGGCACTAAAGCGTTAATCCGATAACAGTTAATTAACGAAGTTAACTTTTTTTAACGGACTATTAACGGAAGTTAATTTCCATTTATCGTTATCGGACCAGTTAACTTCCGATAACTCGATATTTAGTCTGTTAAAGTCCGTTAACACGTTAACTGCGAGGAGTCATTCACGGAAGATCACCGCTCCGCGAATGAATTCAAACCGCCATAACTTCAGTCTGCTTCCAGATCTCGCAAGGGGAGGTTGGGGAGGCCCAAGAGGTCAAGACTGGCAGTTGGGCCTAACTTTGAGAAGTTGGTCTTTCTGAAGGGCAACCAGCACATTGTGTCATAGTCTTTAATAAATGTGCCTAAAATTTAATTTTACCTTTCAGTTCCCGCCATAATAATTCTCTAGTAAATTAAAATTTAGTCAATGGTTAGTGGTTACAAGGGTTTCAAAACATATAATCAGTTTTTTTTAAAATAAAAAAAAAGTTTTAAGCAAAAAGTTGCAAAACTTGATAAAAATACAGTTAAATACCTATTTATTGTTGGATTTTGCATAAATAAACATTTTCTATGGGTTTTAAAGCTTTTTTCCTTGATTTTTTTAATGTTAGTAAAGAAATAGTTATCGTTAACGGATTATCGTTAACTTCCGTTAACTTTGTAGCAAAATTATCGGATTATCGTTATCGGAGTTAAAAATTGGGGTTAACGGATTATCGTTATCGAAGTTAACTTTTTGGTTAACGGTGCCCACCACTGGTCCGCAGTCAGATTTTCTGGGCTAGCGTTAATTTCGCGACGTGACATTTTATTGACAAGTTCTTTTGGGTTAGCTTAGGTTTGTTTAGGTTAGGTTAGGCTTAGCTAGCTTAGGTTACTTTGGGTAAGCTTAAGTTAGGTTAGATTAGCTTATAACTGTAGATGAAGTTTGTTGTTGAAGAAATGTCTTTTAAGGCCGGGTTCCTTTTTCAAGATTAGATTAGATATGGTTAGGTTCGGCTTAATTATCTTAGGTTAGGTTAGCTCATAAGTGTAGATGAAGTTTGTTGTTGACGAAATATCTGTCTATCTGTCTGCTAAGTCCAGATTTCCTTCATAGAGTACAGTATCTCGGATCTGTTACTTTATTCATTAAGAAATTACCCAAATTAAGCTTAGCTACACTTACGTACAATATCAAAATTTTGATGTTTCCATAAAGGAAAACCATTTTCTGCAACGGGCGCGCGCAGGTTTCCAGTATCTGGTAAATTAAGAAAGTTTAGGAAAATTTTATTTATCTAGATGAGTCTGGAATGTCGTGACAAAGGCAAATCTGGGATCGTTCGACTAGAATGCGGGGGCACTAACTGCTCCTATCTGCGTGACCTATAGGTTCCTTTTCCCCAAAGATAAAAACTTTTAGTTGCTTAAAAAGATCCAACAGAAATTTTTTTATCTCGGGTGGGTGGGGGGGAAATTCAATTTTAGCATAAGATTTTTTCCTGGTTCTTACAAATATGAAAATACACAAGAAAAAAATGGAATATATATATATAATAATATATATATATATATATATATATATATATATATATATATATATATATATATATATATATATATATATATATATAGAGGGTGTTTCATATGTCTGGAGATATCTATTTTACGGATTTTATTTTTAAATTTTTCTGTGGCGCCTGTGGAGTGTCCTTCCAGATCTCTGAACCTTATAACCCTTGACTTTTTCCTGTGAAGACATTTGAAATCTGTTGTTTACGTAGACAGACTAAACACAGTTGAAGATTTGAAAGGTAAGTTAAGATTGGAATTGCAGCGAATTTCTGCTGAAACAATCAGAAGTGTTCAGAAAGCTTGCCTTTTACGAGTAATGAAGTGTCTTGAAGGTCAGGTGAACAATTTAAACACCTATAATAGTATGTTGAAAAAAAACATTGTCATAAAATTGTATTACTCTTTCCACATATTACCAATGTCTCCATACATATGAAACACCTTATACTGGGTGATTCAGATAAATGGGACCCATAAAAAAAAGCCAAATATTCTTAATATTTAATTCCTTTCATAAAAACTATATATCATTCGAAAGAGTAGAGTTACAAGTTTATTATGAAATATTTATTTTTTAAAAATGACTCCTTTCAAATGTGCTCCATTAGTTGCTAAGCATTCCAGTGTTCTCGCTTGTAAGTTCTGCATCACTTTTGCAAGAGTGTGCGGTGGTATGGCCTGTATCTCATTTGTGATGGCGGCCTTCAATTCTTGCAAGGTCGTTGGGTTATTTCTGTAGACCCTACTCTTTAAATATCCCCAGAGATAATAATCTAAGGGAGAAAAATCCGGAGACCTTGCGGGCCATTCAACGTCTCCAAATCTTGAGATTAACTCGCCTGGAAACGTTTGACGCAAAACTGCCATGCAATTCCTCGTGGTATGGCAGGTAGCTCCGTCTTGTTGGAACCAGTGGTTTTCTAGACAAAGATCTCTTTTAATTTAGGAATAAGGAAATCGGCCAACATTTTTTCGTAGCGATCACCATTTACAGTGACCGTGTTTCCGGTGGAATCCTCGAAAAAGTACGGCCCTATGATCTGAGATACAGTAAGACCACACCAAACAGTTACACGCTGACTATGCAACGGGACTTCGGTAATATTCAATGGATTTTCTGTTGCCCAGAAATGACAATTTTGTTTGTTTACAGTTCCATTCAAATGAAAATGGGCTTCGTCTGACATAATCAAAGTTGCTAGAAAATTGGTGGTGTCATTACCTTCTGTTGGATCCATTGACAGAATTGTCGTCTTCGTGCGAAATCTCCATCGTTTAGTTGTTGCACTGTTTGAATTTTATATGGAAAGAGCATTAAATTTTGCTTGAATATACGGTGTGTTGTTCCATATCCAACTCCTAACAGCTGAGAAGCACGTCTGATGCTTATGTTAGGATTATCCTGTACAATTTCATGAGTTCTGTTAATGATCTCGTCTATCCTTGCTGTGCGCACTCTTCCAGTTGGTTTTCTTTTTCCAATGCTGCCAGTTAGGGAAAAATTTCTGACACACCGACGGATTACTTTCTTAGAAGGTGATTTTGACATCTGAAAATTTGTCTTGAAAGATCTTTGAGCTGAACTACACTTCTTCCATGCTCATAATATTGCTCAGTTATGAAACGCAGCTGTTCCACAGTCCATGCAGTCATCTTGAAGGGTTAGTTTTAACTAACACTTTTATTTTGTTTTGTATCTTATCTTGTCTTGTATTGTCAAAACCTATACAATCCTGTACAAACTTGTAACTATCCTCTTTCGAATGATGCGTATGATTTTATAAAAGGACTTATACTTTAAGAGTTACAGGGGTTTCTTTTGGGTCCCATTTCTCTGGATCACCCTTTATATATGGAATGAATTTCACAATTAAACAGTCATTTCCTGACGAGGTGTACTGTTGAATACATGAAGACCTTGGAATCACTTTTCCTTTTCCCTGTATGTTTCCATCATATACTTGCGTGTATATATATATATATATATATATATATATATATAGAGAGAGAGAGAGAGAGAGAGAGAGAGAGAGAGAGGAGAGAGAGAGAGAGAGAGAGAGAGAGAGAAAAATTATTTATTTCTGGTAAAACAAAGAATTAAAATATTAAACAGCTGAATAATGTTCGACCTTCGCCCAGAATTTTCTGTATAGTGTTCGTTTTCATGATAATTACGGTGAAAAGAGGAGACAATATCTGGTCCAGAGACCTCTTTAATTGTTTTAAAGAAAAATAAAAGGTAAATGTGATGAGAATGATGGTCTTGAGGAAGACGGAAAAGAGAGGAATCACGCAACCAGTTGGTGTCTCGTTAACCCAAATTCCAGTCAGAATGAGAACAATTAGTAACCGAACTTGATTTACTGATCTATTTTATTCATCGATGCATTCCTAGTTTAATTGGAAGTATGAAAAGTTATATATATATATATATTAGCGGCAATAAGCGAAATCAGGCATTAAGATAATGCCTAGACAATAAGCTGAAAGCTAAGACTGCATATAGCATTAGTTACAATGGTTACTTTCACTGTTTATTTATGTTATATTTATTATTATTATTATTATTATAGATATATAAATAGGCATTATACTTATGATTATATGCATTCTTAGCTTTCAGCTTATTGCCTAGGGCCTAGGCATTAAGCTTAATGCCGGACTTCACTTATTGTCGTTAAATATATATATATGTGTATAGAGTCACATGAATGAAAAGGGCACCCGATAAACAAATATATATTTCCTTTTAACGTACAATAAACATATACCTCTACAGGATATTATTTCCCAAGCTCGGGGGCACAATGGCTACTGAAGGGAGCCGTGGGGAGGTAAGCAAAGGGTAAATAAACAGTAAAATCCTGGACATCTCACTAATTTTATTGACTATTTCTATACCCGGATATGTAAAAATTATATGGAAAATATGTTATCTCACATCGATTATGGTACCAATAAATTACCCTCCATGATTGCTATTTACAGTTGAAATAAGAGGGGAAAGGAAGTGAAAGAGTGACGTGAGTTTGAAGGGGACGTTGGATAATAAAATTTCGGAAACGCTGTTGTAGGTGATATATATATATATATAGACCGAGTCGAAAATGGGAAATATTTATTTCTTAAAAAGTACACTATGTGAGAAGTTTCATTTTATCATCTTAGCAAAATATTAAAATATCAAGCATGTGCTACCCCTGCTACCCCTAGCACATACCCCACCCCCCTTTTTTACCCTCATATTTGCATATATTTAAATGGGAAAAAATTTTATTTCTTAAAAAGTACACTATGTGAGAAGGTTTTTTTTTATCACTTTAACAAAATATTAAAAAATCAAGCATGTGCTACCCTACTACCCCTATCACATGCTCCTCCTCCCTTTTTTACCTTCATATTTGCATATGTTTAATGTTGTTATATGTTACATGATAAGTTGTTTGTTTAATGCTTGATATTTTTATGTTTTAGATAAATAGAAATAATTTTTCAGATAAATAGAAATAATTTGTATTTGCTTTAATTATAATTTGAATTATCATAAATTATAAATTACATATAATTTGATTTTAGTTTTGAATATAAACTATAACTACTAGAAGCAAGTCCTCAAATGCAGCCTTTGGATATCCTACGGAATTCCCAGCAGCCATGACTCCTTCAAAAGCAGATGTTGTGAGACACTACCGTTTTGTGCGCCGTCGTGAAGAAGCTAAATCAAAAGGATCAGCAACTGCTAATGATTGTTACAGGGTTGTTGTAAAAAATAATGAAGACATTTGGATGAAATTTTCTTTTCTTACGATTAACATCAGTCGACTAATAGAAGAAGCCTCAAAATTGAACAAGGTGCCGTTACAGCGAGGAAATGAAAGTTTTGCCTTAAAAGTAGCTCAGTATAATGAAATGTTTGACATATCTTCTTGTGAATGCTATGATAGGGGAATTGATAGGAAATCTTGCAGGTGTAAGGATAAAAACAAATGGCAGAATGGGAGTCTTTTGTGGGTCAAAAACAAAGAAATAATCAGTTAGGACCAATTGATCGCATAGCTAGTTCAACAAAGAAGAGATCTTCAGCAAGAGCCCAAGAAGCACAAAACCGTCAACTAAAAGCACAAGACGAAATGACTGAAGCCACCAATGTTTTACCATCGGAATTTATAGAAAATACCGAAGAAGACATGGATGTAGATTCAGAGAGTCATGATGTAAATTATGAGGCCGATTTAGAATTGACACAATATTCAGAACAGGCACTCCTATAGAAACCTAGCATTAACAGCAGATCGTTATCGTGTAAGTTGTAGAGCTGCAGCTGCAACAGTCAATGCAGCTTTAAAAGATATGGGGATCCTTAACTACACCAACATGCTTGACAGAAGGAAATTAGAAAGAGAAAGAAATCGCATGGGTGAAACAAATACTTTTAGATCTAAATTCGAAAATCTGAAGATGGAGTGCCTTGGATTTGATGGAAGGAAAGATAACACATTAACTAAAAGTGGAAAAATAAAAGAAGAACACTATGTTATTGTGAAAGAACCTGGAAGCATCTATGTAGACTATGTCACACCAGATAATGGAACTGCTCGCTGCATAGCAGAAGAGTTGATAACTATTATTACAGACTCGAACAGCACAGATACTATCAAAGCTTTACTATGTGATGGTACTCCTGTAAATACAGGAAAAATTGGTGGAGTCATAAAACTGGTTGAAATTCATCTTAACAGACCAGTGCAGTGGTTGGTGTGCCTCTTGCATTTGAATGAGCTGCCTTTTATGCACGTCTACAAAGCCATTGATGGTAAAACAACAGGTCCAAATACTTTTGTGGGTTCAATTGGGAATAAACTGAAAACAGATTTAATAAAATTGGAGGAAGTCAAATATTCTCGCGTAAAGGGAAATATTAAAGAAATTCCAGCAAATGTTGTGAACGAGTTAAGCAGTGATCAAAGATATCTCTATGATATGTGTCTGGCAGTGCAAACTGGAGACACTTCTCAAGATCTGTCCACTCGATTCCCAGGTACCCTTCACCATGCTCGCTGGCTAACTCTAGCCAACAGGGTCCTTCGATTATATATCTCAACGCCAAATCCCGATAAAAACCTTCAAGATATAGTCAAGATTATTATGCAGTTCTATGCTCCAGGATAGTTTTGGATAAAATCTCATCCCAATGCAACTGATGGTGCATATCACTTTTGGCATTTAATGTGCTTGCTTCGAAATTTGGATGAACAACATAGATCAATCATAGAACCAGTATTAAAGAATAACGCCTACTTTGCCCACCCAGAAAATATACTCATATCGATGGTAACTGACAAGAGACTAGAAATTAGGAGCAAGCTTTCAGAAAATCATCCTTTCAAGAACAGGATTTTCAGGTGCCAAAAACTTTGAGTTGCATCGAACTCTCAATTTCCAATTTACTGACTACACCGAGATGATCGATTGGCAAAAAGAGATCATTACTCCTCCACCGCTGCTAAACAATTTTAGCGACGATGAGCTACTACAGGCTCGATGTAAGCCACTGGAGATAGCTTCTTTTCCATGCCACAGCCAAAGTGTGGAAAGGGCAGTGAACCTAGTAACAAAGGCATGTCAGGAAAGAATAGGATATGACAACCGTCAAAAGCTTATCTTAAACTCATTAGAATCAAGGCGAAAACTGCCCAAGTTTGAATGGAAGGCCCACTGGAATGAGTAAGAAACATATGAAATAAAATTTCCTAATGATATTGAAAATTTCTTCCCTTTTGATGTGATAAGGAACAATGAAAAAGTGAATTGAGTTTTAGCACATTTATTATGCCTCTAATTTTTTCTTCTGAATTATTGTTGTACTTAATTAATTTTCCTAACACTGTACATTATTAAATAAAATATTATACGTTAATAAAGATTTATGTCATCAAAAAACCTGAATGTAGAGTAAGTCTCGTATAAATGGAATATTCTTCAATATACGTAGGTCAAAAAGTGAAAAATTGTGCCAGGGGTAGGAGGCTTTAAACAGCAAAAATAATTTATGAGAGGGTTCCTGTGTTCCATTCAAACCCTCACAATATGTACCTTTTCAATATAAAATTTCGACCCGGCCTAATATATATATATATATATATATGTAAACACCAGCAATCAATACCTTGTAGGCTTTCCAATGTTCTTCCTGAAGGGCTTGGACTCGTTGTGAATGATGCTCTGCTTCAAATTTTGCCCGGGTGCAGTCACTATTTCTTTTAGATTTGTTACGGATGTAGGAAGAGGTTTTGTTTGTACCATATAACAATCAAGATACTGCTAGACGTGATCAGCAGGATTAATATCTGGTTTCTCAGAACCAAAAGGCGAAATTCTAATCATGTTCGTCTTTCTTGATGGAACGACTGAAGATGGTTTTCAAGGTTTTCAAGGAGAGATATGTATTTCGTGGAATTCAGATGTCCTTCAGTGAATACCACGACTGTGTTTCAGACGTGTGTTTCCATATCTTTAATGCGCTCAATTTATTCCTGCGAAACCATGTACTTTGGAACTCACTGGGTGGTTGATCTCTCCATAGGTCCGAGTCGACTCGTGCTTTTCTTTGGGATTTTGGAGACTATTTTATTATTTTCAAATGTAATCAGAGACACTATTAGAATTTTGCCATTTCTTATAATTTAGAAAGTAAGGAACGCAGAAATGAAGTTGTTCTGATGAAGGAATAAATGCTTCTTTCATTTCTCAGGAATTTAAACGATTTAACTCTTTTACATAGCTAGATAGGTATAAATAGAGAGACAAATTTATCCATCTATACATATAGTATATAGAAAGTATATTGTGTGTGTGTGTGTGTGTGTGTGTGTGTGTGTGTGTGTGTGTGAGAGAGAGAGAGAGACTCGTGCTATGTGCAGTATATAACATATATAGAAGTGCCCAAAACGTTTACGTTTACTGGCAAAAATTGTTTGATCGTCAGACTACCAACATTTGATCGATTTTTCTGGGTGAAATACTCTCTCTCTCTCTCTCTCTCTCTCTCTCTCTCTCTCTCTCTCTCTTTCTCCTCCTTCTCTCTCTCTCTCTCTCTCTCCTCTCTCTCTCTCACAGGCTTGTCTATCAATTTCCTTTTATCTGTCTATCCACCTTCACTATCTACCCCTATAAAATACCATCAAAGTTCGTTGTTACAATTTTTAACCATTCATTCAATGGGACACCTCGAACCATCTTGCATCTCTCCATTAGTTGCTGTCTACGTCAAGACCATGTTGCAACGCCGCTTCTCCATAGATCAGCGAGGTTAACCGACTTTGGGTCTCTTCAGTAATTGGATGGGTGGTCGTCCTCCTCATTCAAATGATGTAGCGACCCTTAGATCGCTCAGGTTCCCTGTAAAGTTGTAAGCCCTCAACCCCACTGCCTCGCATGACCTTTACCGTTACAAAAGATTTTTTTAAACAACCGCAAATGTTATTATCATTTACTCAATTAATACAGGAAAAATGACTCGTTTTACCTTCGAAGGAAAAAGTTTTTGCTTTTGTCTCTCTGATCTTCGAGTTTAATTCCTATTATTTATTTCTTCCATTATTTACCCCTTTTTCCCCTCCAAACTTTTTTAAGAAGGTAAAAAACAAAAAAACAAAAAATGTATCAGATTTTCGCTGAAAGAGGCTGCTGCTGCTGCCGTGTGCGGAAATCTAATGAAATGGCGGCTCAGTTTATTTGTTTTTAATTCTATTATATTTTTTGGTCCGAAGTTTATTAGATGTTTTATATTTATTTATTTTATTTAACAATCGCCTCGCTCGTTTAACTGATTCAGTTAAAGCTTAAAAGTGGTTTTAAAGGCGAACTTTAAGATTATAAAGTATTTAAAAGGCGCAAAGCAAAAGTTTATATCGAAAACTGTATTTTTCATTTGAATATAAAAGAGTGATCCTTTATATTTCAGTTCGGTTATCATTATTATATACTGTATCTCAATAAAAAAAGTCCTTTTTTTTTGGTTCTGTTTTCAACCAACATGATATCATTATTGTGTAAAACTGTTCTATCTAAAAACGTTGAAAGAAAGTGATATTATATGTGAAAACTCAAGAGAAAAATGATAATGTTTGACTTGACCATTCCATAAATCAATACAGCCACAGGTTGTTTTATACTCACTTTCTATTCCTGAGCTGAAACGAACGAACGCAACGTTTAATATTGCTTGTCGTCCTCAAAGGACTTTCGAGCCATTATACGCCTTTCTTTGTTTTCTTTCTGGGGTTTTGTGGTCGCTAAAGACTTGTTTTCTCCTTTCAATGATTCGAGTGTATTTTCACAGTATCAGGAAAACCACCGAGTACAAAAAATCTATCTTTAAAAAGGTTGTTATCGATATTGTTAAAGTATATATGTACATAATTTTAAGTTATAGATATTTTTTGAAAAAAGGACTGGTTTTATTTCTATGATGATTTGAAATAACCTTCCTGGATGTTGAGTTTTCAGGGTTTTTTCGTATTCCTTTTTGAACACATGTTCTGCATCGGTCCGTAATTGCACGGTTCCTTTAACTCTGTCTGTCTGTCTGTCTCTCTCTTTCTCTGAGAACATTTTTTCACTTGAATTAATGGACTTTACTCGAGTTTCCTATCACCTATTTTCTTCCATTTTTTCAACCGTTCTTCAACTATTTCGTTTTCTAGACTCGGAAGAGCTAAAAATCAAAAGAAGCTGGGATGAACAAATCTCTCTCTCTCTCTCTCTCTCTCTCTCTCTCTCTCTCTCTCTCTCTCTCTCTCTCTCTCTCTCTCTCTCTATATATATATATATATATATATATATATATGCACTAAAATCACAAAATAACACGTGACCTTATTAATAAGCAAACAACCACAGGGAAAAGGAAACACAAAGTCCGAGCGCTTTCGTGATATATTCACATTATCAAGGAGGAAATAATGTGAATATATCACGAAAGCGCTCGGACTTTGTGTTTCCTTTTCCCTGTGGTTGTTTGCTTATATATATATATATATATATATATATATATATATATCCTCTGCCTTTTTCTCAGGAGTGTAACTCACTTCTATATTAGTCGTTGCGTGTTATTCTACCTGCAACAAAAAGAAGGTCCCAAAACAAGACATCATTTTGAACATTTGTTTTGGTTCTAATGTATTACGTTTGTAAATTTAATTTAAAATAAATTTTCCTACGAGACCGGACTTATGGGACACCCTGTATATATATATAAAATGAACAGATGATCTGTAATGTACAGAAATTACAGTAAATAAAGTAATTATTTATGTCCATATCTAGAAAAATCGTATTACCTTAAAAGTGTGATATTCTTTAAAGAATCACGTTCTTATCTCATACAATGAACGTACCTTTAAATTACGTTTTGACATTCAATAGCTTTTACATACAACTCTTATTAAAGACAAAATATTGAAGTTTGTTCTCTCTCTCTCTCTCTCTACACAGCAAGTAAGTGGATGAAATATTATCAGGGAAAGAACCTTCTATCATCGCAAATTTCGAGATACTTTCTTCCTTTCTGAAGAGGAAATTGTAGACGTCAAAAAAGCTGTGTCAATATTTGAGTCAAATCTAGACTTCTTTTGGGGGGATTTTTTTTTTTTTTTTTAAAGAATAAATCTCGAGCGAAAAACAATATTGAAATGAATTCTTATTATATAAGTAAGGTCATGTATTATTTTTATAGAAATTATTGTAATATTTACTCTGTGATGAGTGTGTTACACACAAAAACACACCTTTGTTATAACAAGCAAATATATATGGTTAAGTATTTACTAGCTAACCCACATTGGTAATCTGATAGATGATTGTATTAATCATTACGTTTGTTACTAGAAAAATGAGCATGGTTAATAGAATGATCAACCTAAGCTTTGCATAGGCGGAGGAATAAAATCTCAGTAAAATAATGGTTCCAAAAGGACCCAACAGGCATGAAAGGGTTTTAACCAGGTATTTTGGTTGTTACAACCAAGTGGTTTCCTTTATGTATCCATTATTTACATCTCGAGGAACGACAACTAAGGAAAAGTAATTTTAAAAATCTACAAAAATTTCAACTGTCGATTTTTCGTTCAGAAAAAGCTGGAAGAAAGAATGAGAGTGAAAAATGTCCGCACTTGTTTTGAAAGTAAGTGTGGGATGTTATTCGTTTCACATAAATCTCAACTATCTTGCTAACTTTTTTCAAAAGAGATAAATAAAGAAATGTCATGAGAAAAGACTAATTACGCAAAACAACATCTAAAAACGAGTAACAAATAAATAAAAATAATAAAAAACTTAAAAGTAAAAACAGAAACAAAGGGCAAAGTATTTTTCCCTATACCCTGTCTTCTACCCTGTACCCATGAATAGGAAACTAAAAAGAAAACGTATCATATTTTCTTACTGAATAAGTATTCATTGTCTCACCACTGGTTTGAAGAAATAGAAACAAAGAGGGGAATTAGTAGTAAGCTAATGGAATATAGTTGCGTGAGAACGAAGAGAGGAACTAGGATTGTGGATCGAAAGATGCTTGCAACTTTAACTCTCTCACAGAATGTAAACAGTAGAACTGGGAGTAGGGCCAATTCAAAAATAGAATATTATATATATATATATATTCGAAATATTTTCCCTCTCTCTCTCTATCTATCTATTGAAATGTAATTAATTTAAAATAAATTTGGGTAAATGATTTGGCAGTCAAAAACATTTTGGTTTTGTCGCAAAAGCAGTACATGCTGATATAAAGAGAAGGAAGTCGTGGGAAAGCCAGAACGAATGAATATTTAATGCGCCTAAGTGAGAGACCTAATTCAGAATCTATGTTTGATGCTTGCTCGCATTTTTAACGCACTGATATAAATTTAGTCGCTTCCTGCGTACGTAGCCTTTGTTCTAAATATTTTTTGCAGTCTATTCCCTCAAATCCGTTTGTGCGTAAAGGTTCTCACAGAGGAACCTCGTGGAAAAGAAATAATTTTTTGAATATAAAGTTTAAAGGAATTTTTTTTTTTTTTTTTTTTTGTAGGAATATTAAATAGGAGTAGAAAAGGAACCCAGTATGGCGTCCTTGTAAACAGAGATCGTATACGATAAAAATATATTCTTATGCAGTAATTTCGATAATATATGTACAGTATACATTGTATTTTTATATTCTTTGTTACGAAGAATATATCCGAATTATCATTCCCTTTGAATGGATAGAGAGTGAATCATGAATCTGGAAATCTCTCTCTTTACAGATAACAAATAAGAGATAATAATAAAATAGCTACAATTTAACTGTCTGTTTGGCTTCAATCGAAATGTTATTTTTTGCTCTCTCTCTCTCTCTCTCTCTCTCTCTCTCTCTCTCTCTCTCTCTCTCTCTCTCTCTCTCTCTCTCTCTCTCTCTGATAGAAGATTTTAGTCTTTTGGTATTATTTAGAAATGCACGTATAATATCATAGAATGGCGGATAAAATATATGGGCTACATACATTTACTTCATATATGCTTCAGGAAATTCGTAACGGACATGCATTATTTCTTCATATAACACATTTGGGTGCTACTGTAGTATGCGGTCTACCGTTAAGTTTCTACTGTAGTATGCGGTCTACGTTAAGTTTCTACTGTAGTATGCAGTCTACCGTTAAGTTTCTACTGTAGTATGCAGTCTACCGTTAAGTTTCTACTGTAGTATGCGGTCTACCGTTCAAAATATTTAAAAGGAATTGAAAATGAATTGAAAGGAATTATAATTTAATTTACACAATTAAGGAATTATTAAAGAAGTTAAACATACTACTACCGCATACTTAACGGTAGACCGCATACTACAGTACGCCCTTGATGATTGGTTAGGTTAAGTCGTGATATTTTCGTTAGTTTTAACGAAAATATCACGACTTAACCTAACCAATCGTCAAGGGCGTACAATTAACCTAATAATAAAATAATAAGAAGATAAGAAGCTATAATTAAAAGGTAGACCGCCGAATCGTAGGTAGACCGCCGAATCGTAGGTAGACCACATACTACAGCAGCACCCACATTTGTTGCTTGCTTAAATCACTCTTTTTGAAAATTGTTCATAATGCAAAACGGAATCACGTGACCTCCAGTAAAGTATACAATTGAAGTTGGAAGAACAGACGGGAAAGCAACTTTATCTTAGGTGCGAACTTTAAGTACAATGAACAGTGGAACGGATACAAAGCTTCTTTCATTCTTGAGTATAATGCCTTTATCATACAGGACTTAATGTAAATGCTAATATAGCATTAATTTCTGGTACAATGCTTTGCACCAAAGTTTGCTCAGATGACACAAATTGAATTTTACTTGGTATAATGAGAACAAAAGGGGATCATGTCAACAAAGTGAGTGAATGTGTGAGAGAGAGAGATAGAGAGAGAGAAAGAGAGAAAGGTACAAGGCGTTACGAAGAAATGAAGAAACCACAACAGCTTCACAGCCGACTCTATGTGGCACCTGTGGGTTTCATTCAAACACAAACAACCCACAGACAGAAGAGTTAGCACAGAAAAGCAAATAGGCTCTCCCCTCCTCCTTATCGCCCCCCGCCCACGGTGGGCGAGTTTAGTAATAAAAAGTAAACACTCAGCAATTTGCAGGGAAAGAAAAATGCCGAGAAATTTTATAGGAGAGTTGGGGTTGGAAATACACACACGAACATCATTCACACATTCGAACGTCGGTCTACTCGAGGAGATTGTCTAATATGAGATCAAAATTGTTTTTGAACGCACTGATGGAGGCGCTGCAAACGACTTCAGGAGGAATCCTATTCCAATGATTGACAATCTTGTATGTGAAGAAGTTACTGCAAATATTTGTATTGAACCGTTTGGGTTCAAGTTTGCAACCGTTATTTCGAGTCGGGTTCGTGTAAAAAGTTTAGAGCAGTCGACGTTGTCGACCTTATTCAGAAGATTAAAAACCTGGATGAGTTCGCCCCTGAGCCGATGCTTTCATATACAAATTAACAAATTAAGATCACTGAGCCTACGATCGTACGATTTATGATACGGACTGGATTAGTTCTGTTATTCTGGTTTGAACATTGTCGAACTTTTGTATGCCTTTTCTCAAGGATTGGGACCAGAATTGCGCAGCGTACTCAAGGTGAGGCCTAACGAACGTGTTATAGAGAGGGAGAATAACTTCTTTGCTTCGTTGCGTAAACTGCCTCTTAATGTAACCTAGTATTTTATTACATTTCCTTCCATCTTTGACGCATTGTTTGGAAAACTTCAGATCGCTACCTATAACCCCCCCCCCCCCCTTCTAAAAAGTAATTTTCTAAATTGGTCATTGCAAGGTCCTGCCTATTCAGTGAATAGTGTGCACATTGATTTCGGAACCCAATATGCATTACTTTTCATTTGTCAACGTTGAAAGGTATTTGATTTGCCAAGTGGTCGACCAATCCGCGAGCTGATCTAGATCGCTTTGAATTTTCAAGACATCTTCCGCGCTGCCCACACAGGAGCCTAACTTGGTGTCGTCAGCGAATTTCGATGTGGTGCTTAATATGGTAATGTCTATATCGTTTATGTAAATAATGAATAAAAGCGATCCCGGTACCGACCTCTCTGGGATGCCGTTTGTTACTGATGCCCACCCTGAGGCCTCACCGTTTATTACCACACGTTATTGCCTATCGCTGAGCCAGTATTTAATCCACGCGGCCACGATACTAGTTATACCAAGGGCCCTTATGTTTGTCATAAGTCGCTTATGTGGCACTTTGTTAAAAACATTTTTGAAATCCAAATATACTACGTCCACTGCCCTGGAATGATCGTATTCAGAAAACATGTTGTGGAAGAATTCCAGCAGGTCGGTCAGGCAGGACCTATGCTGACGGAAACCATACTGGGAATCAGTTAAAAGGTTGTAATCTACCATTCTTGCAGCAATTACTGATTCCAAAAGATTTCTTACAACAGATGTTAAGCTAATGGGCCTATAGTTGCCAGTGTTTCCTTATCTCCTTTTTTTGAAGACAGGAGTCACATTGACCAGCTTCCACTCCTTTGGAACCCTGCCTAGTGCAAGAGACTTCTTAAAAATATAGACAAGAAAGTCAGCGATTACCTCCTTTACCTCTTTAATTAAGGACACGAAATGCGAATTTGTCCTGACCAAGGGATTTAAAGGCACTCGTTTTACTCAAGGCTAACAGTATTTCATCCCGAGAACAAACGATACTGTCTAAATTTGAATCATCATCTTAAATAAGAATCTTAGCTGCAGGGATATTCGAGGTAGTTAGTTTCTTTGGTAAAAACTGATATGAAAAACGGTTTATCATGGTTGCTATGTCAGTGTTGCTATATTTTAGTTACCCCGTTTCATCTTTGATAGGACTTATGCTCTTTTTAATTGGCTTACTTGGTATAATGAGAACAAAAGAGGTCCATGTTAACAAAGTGAGTGAATGAGAGAGAGAGAGAGAGAGAGAGAGAGAGAGAGAGAGAGAGAGAGAGAGAGAGAGAGAGAGAGAGAGAGGTGATAGATAGATACTAGCATACATATTTAACTATGATGAACATGAAAATAAATGAAATATAAACTTCGAGACGAAGTTAAGGAAAATATTACTCTCGTTCTTTTCACGAGACTCGTAAACTTTTGAAGGAAAACTTTCTTTAAAATATAGGAGAAAAATTTGCGCCTCCGTATTAATTAAAGAATAGCCAGAAGCATAATTTGGCTCACAAAGTATTCCGCAAGAAAGGCTCCAATCCGCTAGAGAACGGAGGGAGCTCCAATCGGGTAAATGGACAAGGCAGCAGAAAGGAGAGAGAGAGAGAGAGAGAGAGAGAGAGAGAGAGAGTCGTTTCAGAGGTTGTTCGGTTGCGTCTGGGTGGAGAGGTAAAGCAATGGTCGTAGCTCAAAAGCCAAGCCATTTCACACAATTTTACAAACTCTCTCTCTCTCTCTCTCTCTCTATATATATATATATATCTATATATATCTATATATATATATATATATATATATATATATATATCCGTTTCCAAATGGATATATATATATATATATATATATATATATATATATATATATATATATGATCTTTTCCGTTTCATGTACTGTTTCCGATTTTGTTGAAAATAAGATATTCAATGTAGAGTTTAACGCTGATTTCAAAAATGTAAGTTTTAGTTTGGAGAAATGAGCGGTTCAAAAGTTATGTTTGTTATTGTAATTTTGTATTAGGTTAAAAACTGTAACAATACAACTGAAAACTAATACAAGAGTTATTGTATTCTTTAGTAATATTGGCTTATGTCACTAAGTATTTGTGTGAATAAATTTCGACCGTTATTTTTCTGTCCGGTTAAATTAATTGAATGCCAGGTTAGGTCAACTAAATACCCGGTTAGGTCAACTGAATGCCCGGTTAGGTCAACTGAATGCCCGGTTAGGTCAACTATACGTCCTTGATGATTGGTTAGGTTAAGTCGTGATATTTTCGTTAGTTTTAACGAAAATATCACAACTTAACCTAACCAATCGTCAAGGCATACAGTTGACCTAACCGGGCATTCAGTTAACCTAACCTAACCTAACTTTGAACGCTCATTTCTCCAAAAAAATACTTCCATTTTTTAAATCAGCGTAAAAATCTACATTAAATATCTTATTTTCAACAAAATCGGAAACAGTACATGATACAGAAAATATCATATATATATATATATATATTATATATATATATATATATATATATATATACAGGGTGTCCAAAAAAAAAACTATATACTCTTTATAGCATCATATATTTTATAATTAAAAAAAAAAAACCAATATATTGTTATAGCAATTGCCAATGAAAGGTAAATTAGTAATCTAAGTGATCAAAATGTTATAGCGAGTTGTTTGCATATAAAATTTAATTAACTACGCCAAGTGCTCAAAATGTTCTCCGGCGGCATGAATGCACTTTTGAATGCGTCGACTAACTGATTCGGAGACATGGACTAATGTGGGTGGATGCTGTGATGGTCCCGCACTTTTCCCTAATTGCATCCTTAAGGTGTTCGAGTGTTGCGGGTCTTGTACCATAAACTGCATCCTTCAGGTAGCCCCACAAGTAAAAATCAAGTGGAGTCAAGTCCGGTGAACGTGGAGGATACTCAACGCTTCCTCTTCGTCCTATCCAACGGTTAGGCAACGTTTCATCGAGGTACCTTCTGACATCACAATGATAATGAGGGGGGGGGCTCCATCTTGTTGAAAGTAAAAGTCGTCGTTTCCAAACAACTTTCGAACTGCAGGTATAATTTCTGTCCGCAGCATGTCGAGATATGCGGCACCGGTAACTGTCCCATTAAAGAAAAATGGTCCAACCAAACCCCTGGATGATAAATCACACCATGCTGTTAATCCTGGTAAATTAACATGTTTATCCACATAAACGGTCTTAGATTACTAATTTACCTTTCATTGGCAATTGCTATAACAATATATTGTTTGGTTTTTTTTTAAATTATAAAATATATGATACTATAAAGAGTATATAGTTTTTTTTGGGACACCCTATATATATTATATATATATATATATATATATATTTCAACTGCAAAGAACACGCAGTATAATTAACGTAAAGAACGACGCTTGTATATAAATTACAGGAATGGAGTTGGAAATGTTTGTGATGAAACAAAATTTGTCCCAAAATCCTGAGGAAAGCGATGGTTTTTTTTTGTTGAAAATGAAAAGTAATAAAATACAATGAGAAATTCGCACAAAACTCTGTTGATGCACGTCAAAAAAAAAAAAAAAAAAAAAAAATATATATATATACACACAGGGCGTTTCGAAAAGAGTTATACAACTTTAATGTCCTGCCATTTCTTTGTTTTTTAATCTATACCGTTTTCTTTTTCAGGTTTTGGTGGTGGTATTCTGATATTTGTTCTCTGGAATTTCGAGCTCCCCAGCTCAATTATGCCAATGACAGTGGAGCAGAAGACAAAAGTGGTGTCTGTGGTATGAGACGAAATCATATGTAGAGACCAGCCGGAGGTTCTGCCGGGAATTCAATCTCAGAACGCGTGTTGGACCAACAAATTGTGACATTCAACGTGTTGTGAAACATTTTGAGGACAAGGGTACAGTGCACAACCAGAGCAAGGGCAACAGTGGCAGGCCAGCATCAGTAACCAAGAGCCAAGCCAACATCGACGTCGTGCGGGATTCTGTAGTGGACAGTCCCAAGAAGTCCCACCACCGGCGCTCCCAGGAGCTGGGCATCAAACCAACATCAGTCTGGCGTATCCTCACTAAGGAACTGAAGCTTTTTCCGTACATCATCTCTATTAGGCATAAACTGACTCAAGATGACATGAGAAAGAGAGTTCACATGTGCAATTGGCTCAATGACAGGATGG
>JAJOZX010008611.1:132500-137500 GCA_023014485.1 Bathynomus jamesi | reverse complement strand
CTCTCTCTCTCTCTCTCTCTCTCTCTCTCTTTTTTCTCTCAAACTCTCAGAATTAATGCGAAAAAAATGTTATCTTTATACTTCTCTCTTGATAGCTGATAAGGTTCCGCACGAAACGACACTTTTTCTAGTTCAGAGTGTCCTTTAAACCTTAAAATTTGTTCCAATACATAATTAATTATGAAAACTTTTGGAACAAGGATAGAAAAATGTTTTGATAAAGGGCAGACGATATTTGTTTGGAGGTAAAAACTATCTTGTAGCGAAGGAATCAGCTACGTAGTACATACATACGGGAAACTTCACTATTTTCTTATCATTTTTATCAATTATTCAAGTTTCTGATTAATCTATTAAGTTTTAACTCAATTTTAACATTATGTATTATCATTATTAATAATATTATCATAAAGTTGTAAAGTTTTTATTAAATAAAAAGTTCTGATTTACTTCCATGCACAGAGAGACATTATTTTTCATTCATGGCCGTTGGGGAGCCTTTTAAAAGGAAGTGCAGTCTGTTTTTTTGTAATTAATTTTGCCCAATGGAGAGAATTTTACTAAGTGCTTTCGTATACATGATACATCCACTGACTATAATGATAACTTATATTAGCGTTAAAAATGGAAAAAAAATGGAAAATCTAAGCGTAAAATTGGGAATGAAATGTAGTGGGAAGATACCTTATCTATCTATCTTTTTATCTATCATTTTATGTTCCGAGTGGGACATATTTTTGTAGATAATGAAAATAATGATAAGCACATTTTCTATAATAATAATAATAATAATAATAATAATAATAAACAGATCCGATACGTAAACATTACGAATCATTAGGAATTCCGTCTAAATTATAGACTCTTTATATTCGTCTTTACAGCCGTAAAGTTAATATTCTCGTAATAATAATAATAATAATAATAATAATAAACAGATCCGATACGTAAACGTTACGAATCATTAGGCATTCCGTCTAAATTATAGACTCTTTATATTCGTCTTTACAGCCGTAAAGTTAATATTCTCGTATGCAGAACGTATGTATCGATCCATGTAAATATTTCATATTTCTTGTATGAATAATTTCATTACGTAAATTGGATATCATTTACGAAACTCACTTTTATCTATTTTCGTATTCACTTTGAATGAAATTATTCATGAACGATGTTTTGGGATCTTTTGTAAAAACACGATGATTGCATGTATCGTTTTCCGAAAATTCTGTTACATTATTAATCCATGATGGTAATATTCAGGAAGCTCATTTCCCCACTACGTAAGGGTGAGTTCGCCCCGAGGGGCAACTGAGCAAGAGCAGAAACGGGGTAAATGGCCGGCCCAATCCCCCCCCCCGCCTCCATCTGATGCCAGCAGCATTTGGGAGTGAACCAGTCTCTCACGCTCATAGCTCACTACTGTAACCACTATACTACCAGTTGCTCATTTATTAATTCACTTGGAAAAGAGATGACGCACAAGTATAGATTTTTCCTTTTCTTCGAATAACATGGTTATTTCTTTTTGGGAGTTGTTTAACCTCCTTCGTGACGGAGGAAACCTACAACTTTACGTGGGATCCGAATCACGAGTCACTACATCATCATCTGGACGCAGGGGAGGGTCTCCCATCCAACTACAATCCAGACTCAACGTCGCTTAACTTCGCTGATCGATGGGAAGCAGTATTGCGACATGGGCATGTCGTAGCCTTCAAGTAACCCGGATCGAACAGAAGTGATTTGGTGTATCAGTTGTTTGCATACAGTAAAAATACTTTGATTTGAACAACCATATTAGTTGACAACGAAACCCACTGGTTATTAATTTGGTCATTTAACTTTGTTTTACCAGAAAAATAAGCATGGTTAAAAACTCGTGGTTGAATTATTTAGACTGGTTGTGAAGCGTATTTCGGTGCATGGTTGTAGCAGGTCTTTATTTTTTCTTTTGCTCTCGTATGTTATGATCATTTAGTTACCACAGTGGTTCCCAACCTTTTTTAGGCCAACACCCGCTTATGTCCATCAGTATTTGCTGGTGTCCATCATAAAGATAATAATATAACAAGATAAGTGATTTATTAATAGAAGGTAACAATTTTACAGTTTCCTAGCGCCCCGCTAAGATTCTCAAACACCCACTGTGGGGCGGTGGCGCCCACGTTGGGAACCACTGAATTATTTTAGTACATGGTCACGGAAACAAAAGCGGTTTAATAAATATTAAAAAATATGCGATAAATAAATATAGGAATATGAATCGCTACCTTATATTTATTAACGAGCGTAATAAGTTATTACGCTCGTTAATAAATACTATTACTAGTATTACTAGTAATTACACTAGTATTCGATCGTTAATAAATACTATTATTAGTATTACTATTATTACTAATAACATTAAAACTCATTTCCCCAATATCACTTAAGCCGGGTATTAATAGGGTAAGTGGCCGGCGCAACCAACCAAGAGCCAGCAGCTGAGATGAACCCCTAGAATCTCACCGCCGAGAGTCTCTGACACCAATACCACTGAGCCACAATCATTAATGAGTAAAGCAATAAATATCTCGCAAGAAGTAATGAAATGGAATTTAAAAAAAACAAATTTTTCACATCCAATTTAATAGATACTCTGAACCACTCTTTGGGTGTTCGTTCTTATAAAATTAAAAAACGTTATCGGGAGCTCCATAAATCTAATTAGAGAGAGAGAGAGAGAGAGAGAGAGAGAGAGAGAGAGAGAGGTTCCCAAGCGAAAATAAAGGAATAATGTAATTATTGGAATCTGAAGAAGGCTCACAAAATTAATTGTTCGGAACATGTTTTCGACAAAACTGTCTTCCTTTGAGTCACAAACCGACGGAATTAAAATTGCCTGAACAGCTGGAAGCTGTAGTATGTAAAATTGCTTAATCGTATTCTTGATGGAAGAACAGTTGGCTTATAAATAACCGAGATTGCGATATGGAAAGAATCACAAAAAAATACAAGTTCTTTGAAAGCTTTGAATTTTTATTTGTTTCCTTCCAGTAATTTAAGCCGTTTTTTCACGTTTTCTTTGCATTAATTTGAGGGGAAACACTTTAGTTATTCAAAAATGTTAAACCGAAATAGTAAATCGATCAAAATATTCTAAAAAAAGGGTTTTAAATAATTTCATATATTTATTCCTTAAAGTATTTCAGGCACATAGTTGTAAATGGTGTTGAGAAACATAATAGCATAATAGCATAATCGCAATGAAATGAAGAGGGTCTCACAGAAAGAGAACTTCATTTTAAGTCATATGTTACAAAGTGACATGTAAATTTCTATGAACATCATTATTTCGGGCTAGCCTCATTCTCTCGACGTGACATTTTATCGACGAGTTATTGTGGATTAGATTAGTCAAGTTTGCGTAGGTTAGGTTAAATTAGGTCAGATTAGGTTAAGTTTATTTTTTGGTGTCGATAGAATTCCCGTCCACCAAATGGTATAAGTCCATTATTTTCACGGAACTTTGAGGCTTTTTCCGTGTAGTTTAGGCTAGGGATTCTTTTGCAAGGGGGTGGAGAACTCCTTCTCAACATTCGAGGTCATATGGCGGAAGGGACCAACAACTTTACATTAGACTTGAACCACGGGTCGCTACTCGCTCTAACTTTACAGTACAAGATGGCGTATTCCACAGCTGAACGGTGTTTACTGAGAAGCGTTATTTCCAATGAAAAAGTGTTTTGGAAATGCAACTTGATTTTAAAAACGCAATTTGGAGAAAGGAAAATCCTTACCAGATCCGCAATACAAAGACTAATGAAGAATTTCAATTCGCAGATAGTAAAAAATTGAAAAACATTTAGAAAAGTCGTGGTGGTCGAAAGAAAACTGTAAAATACGTCACCTTGTACATACTGTAAATTCGATGATAACCTAACCTAAACTACATAAAAAAGCCAGAAAGTTCAGTGAAAATAATGATATGAAATACTTTATATGAAATACTTTGTAACATATGAATTAAACAAAGTCGAATATCCTCTTCAGGAGACCCCGAATATGACGGGTATAGAATTTCTGTAGTCTTTATGTAATGAAATGAAATGAAAACACACACACACACACACACATATAGACCTACATTTAAAATGACTAATTTCGTTAAAAAATAATAAAACACACACACACACACACATACACATATAGACGTACATTTAAAATGACTAATTTCGTTAAAAAATAATAAAACACACACACACACACACATATATAGACGTACATTTAAAATGATTAATTTCGTTAAAAAATATAAAACACACACACACACACACATATATAGACGTACATTTAAAATGATTAATTTCGTTAAAAAATAATAAAAAACACACACACACACACACACACACACACACACACTTATTTATCGGATATACGAAAGGAAGAGAGCGTAGTATTTTCTTAACATTCATTGACGCAAATAATACTCTTAGCAATGATGATGATCAAATTTAGAAAGACATAAACGAAGTAAGTAAACCGTGAATCATTCTTTCATTCTCATTTATTCTCTAATGTAACTTTCTCTTTTCTTAATTTCATTCTAGTTTCAAATCTTTCGGAAATCTTTTGCGAAATATATCACCGATTTTTCTTCCTTGTAAAGAAAAGAGACAAGAAATTAAAGTAAAAAACGGGAAGATGTAATAAAGAACGCGGTTAGATGACTTTAAAAAAAAAAAAAAAATTATTATTATTATCATTATATATATATATATATATATATATATATATATATATATATATATATATATATATATATATATATATATATATAATATACTGAGCGGGCAGAAAAATCGGCCCACTTGGAATATCGCGAAAAGCAAAAACGGGGCAAGCTTCCATTTATAAAAGTTTTAAAATTTGAAAATATAGTCTATGAGGCAACCAAATAACGAGACAACAACGTCAGCTGCGAACACACTAGCTGTAACGAATTTTCGACTTCTTTT
>JAJOZX010008611.1:20000-127500 GCA_023014485.1 Bathynomus jamesi | reverse complement strand
TCCATATATATATATATATATAGGTGTGTGTGTGTGTGTGTGTGTGTGGTGTTTTAGACAATTAAATCATCAAAGCTTCATGCCAGAAGTAAACTTTCTACATGAATTATGTCGGGAGTGCACTTCTGATGTATAAAAACCGCGATTTCGATCGTGTTCATCGATTGAACAGTATTTAGTATTTATGATAAATTAATCATTTTTTTCTCTTATTTGAGCATTTTTCCGTATCGTAAATCATTATTTTCAGGACACTCTATAATTTAAGAATTTTAAAATATATATATATATATATATATAGATATAATATATATATATATATATTGTATTTTAAAGATATTTATGATTGTAATTTGGTATTAAATGTAAATTTAAAATGAAATGATTTAAACAATACAGTTAGAAGAGTTATATATATATAGATAGACAGATAGATAGATAGATGGAAAGATAGGTAACAGAAAAATTGTGAATGTTTCCTGCTAAGACCATATAAGAGTTATATATGGTAGTAAATATCTTGAATGCCATTTGGTCTTCAGCTCGAAACGTTGTCCAAAGTCTACGTACTGTAAACACGCGACTGAGAGCGAGTTATTGTGAGGTTCTGGCGTCTTCTAAACGAATAAAACACAATCGCTTTGATTGATGGCTCAGCGTTCCGTTATTGACTCACTCTCAAGGGACTGCTTTGACGCATATTGATGCATTCTACATATTCCTAGTGAATTTATCAAAATGTCTGACGTGAAGTGCTATTCATAAAGGTAGAGTCTGTATACGTCCATTGGCCTCAGTTCTAATGACAAAATGAGCCGATCAATAATAAGGTTTACAAGGCTACAACTCAAAAGTTAAAAAATAAGGTCGAAATTTACTACCTATATAAATAACATTGTAAAACCAGTTATTTGGAAAAAGTATGTATAGCTCGCCAAATTTTGGCCGCCGTTTTAAATTATATTCGGTTATAATTTTTGCGTTTATTATTGAAAAATGAATCAAGCTTTTCACTTATATTTCAGAATGAAATTCAAAAAAATACTTTTGGTAAGGATGAAAAATGTCATCTAAGACTTTATACTCACTGCAATGCAGTTAGTAGGAACGTAAATTTTTTTCATTCGATCAACGTATCCGGGTTCCTAATTTTTGACATTTTTCCATTAAATTTTCCTTTTGTTCTCTTCAAACCGAATTCATGCCTCAATCTTTACAGAGCTCAGGCCAACTAATACAGTCCATGCTCTTGTACTATTATTATTACTAGCATCATCTGGATTCGAACCCCGACCTCAGTGTCTTTGCTTCGTTTATAAGGAAACGGTGTTACACACTAAACTACGGACACTAGTTATATATACACAGTAACTTTGTATATAAGAACTTCATATAGGGTGTATACGTAACCTATTTATACGCTATTTAAAGCACCATCTGACCTCGTATAAAGCGCGTTATACTTTCTGCAGACTGTTTGCTGACCTGTATGAAGATATGCTCAGTGTAAACAAGAAGAAGAGTAAGAACGGGACGAAGCGTAGAGCGGGAAAGTGTAAACAAAATGTCGTTTCATCCTTTTAATGAAGAGAAGAATTTTGTCTCACTTCTATTTTATTACTGACCGCTCATGTATTTTATTATTCAAAGACCGCTTTCAACATCTCGTCAAGTCCAACATGGCGACCCTTGAACTTCGGTACTTATTTAATGTCTGAGATTGTTTACCTTTCTTCCTAACGGCTAAGGTCATATGACGGAGGGGACTTACAATTTTACTTTAAATTCGAACCATTTACGGGTCTCCACATCATCTGAACACGGAAAAACGGTCACCCATCCCCCCCCCCCCCAAAAAAAAACTACTGAACAGTTCTAACATCATTTAACAGCACTGATCTCACGGAAGTGGTGTCGCGACGTGGCCATGAAGTATAGACCGAACGTAACTAGAAATTGTTTTTCATAAGGAAAAAAATTAGATCCTATCCCCGAATTATGGATGGAACAGAATCATTTACAGACACTTTGTAACCTAACTTAACCTAACCTAACGTGACGTAACATAACGAACATATCCTAACCTAACCTAACCTTAAAGGAGCGCGTCATTAATTTGACCTATCTATAAATTGGGAGTAATTCCTTAGAATCATTTCTTTTTGTACGTATGCAAAAAAAAGAAGATTCTCGGCCCGACATTTATTACAGAAAAGGTTTATTTTAAAGCAATAACTTCCTTCGTTCTGTGAATGAAGCGTGAATATTCACGATAAATGGGACTTATTAAATACATAAAACAAGTAAATTTTTAAAACAAAACGAAAATATTCGCACATATCTTGAAAGTGAAGTGACAAAAACGTGTGTAATATACATATATATGGAGAGAGAGAGAGAGAGAGAGAGAGAGAGGAGAGAGAGAGGAGAGAGAGAGAGACGAAAGAGAGAGAGAGAGAGAGAGAGAGAGAAATCCCAAATACAGTATTCCACTGTTAAAAGGGGAGAGAGAGAGAGAGAGAGAGAGAGAGAAATGAATTACATTTCCATCAAATTTGAATTTATTCTTACAAATTTCATTCAAACATTTTTATAACAATACTACTACTACTACTACTACTAATAATAATAATAATAATAATAATAATAATATCGAAACCATAGTTAAACCCATATAAATAATCTTACAAGGATGAATATGGTATGATTCTTAAAGTTTCTCTAAATCTGTTTGTTGGAAATTTCTCCCAAGCGGGAGAAACTTTTAAAATTATTTTAATTAGCTCATTTCAGAAGTTAATCCTCGAGTTGTTTCAGTGACACTAACATATATTTAGCAACGATTCTTCTTGTATAAATTCCGATATATATATATATATATATGTATATATATGGGAATGAACTCAGAATGGTCCCCTGAGTTTTTTATGATACACACAGACAGTGCATGGAACAAGGAACTCTTCTGGGATAATTAAATCCACTATAGTGGATAGAACGACGTAAGTATAGAGGAGTGTTCTGCACACGAGGAAGAGAAATAACAAACAAATGAAAAATAAGGCACCCGCCCGGGAATCGAACCGAGGATCTTCCGATTGCCGGTCAGACGTGCTAACCACTACACTACGGAGCCACGATAGTCAGAAGTTGTAATTCTCCTACATAAGGCATTGGTTTCTGCCCTATGTAGGAGAATTACAACTTCTGACTATCGTGGCTCCGTATTGTAGTGGTTAGCACGTCTGACCGGCAATCGGAAGATCCTGGGTTCGATTCCCGGGCGGGTGCCTTATTTTTCATTTGTTTGTTATTTCTCTTCCTCGTGTGCAGAACACTCCTCTATACTTACGTCGTTTCTATACGTTAATATACTGCGCGGTCATTGCAGTTAAATATATATATATATATATATATATATATATATATATATATAGGGTGTCCCATAAGTTCCGTCTCATAGGAAAATTTAGGATCACCTGAAGATCAGGGCTCCCAGCCTTCGTTAGTTAGCTTTATAAGCCTAACTAACGAAAATATCACGACTTAACCTAACCAATCGTTAGATCAACTGTACGCCCTAACGATTGGTTAGGTTAAGTCGTGATATTTTCGTTAGTTAGCCTTATAAGGCTAACTAACGAAGGCTGGAGCCCCTGATCTTCAGGTGATCCAAAATTTATTTTAAATTCAATTTGCAAAAGTAATCATTAGAACTAAAATAAACGTTCGAATTTGAACGTCTTTGTTTGGGGCCTTTTCTGGGGGGGGGGGACCGCCTTTTCCTCAGGAGTATAACTCAATTCCATATTAGCCATTGCTAATATTAACCAGCAACAAAGAAAAGGTCCCAAAACAAGACATCAATTTGAACATTTGTAAATTTAATTTAAAATAAATTTTCCTATGAAACTGGACTTATGGGACACCCTGTATATATATATTATATATATATAATATATATATATATATATATATATATATATATAATATATATATATCTTTCAGTGATGGTTCTCTTCTACATATGCAAATATCAGTACGTTTAATAACATGACTAACGTAATAAGCAGCAAAAGCGTACTTTGAAAGAGTATGAAATAGCTTCACTATTGACTGTTTCATCATCATAAAGATTTTCAGTATTAAGAAGTGAATAATTGGTTGGTGAAAGAAAGAAATGTGACATTTCTTCACTCTGAAATGTGTGACGTCAAAATTTTTTTTATTATCATTATTTTTTTTAATCATTTTTAACTTGTTTTTCCACGTTAATAATGGAATTTCGGCCTAATTTTGGCGTTAAAAGCTTTAGAATACTATTTTATGTTAATATTAACTTCATAATTCTTTATTAACGAAAAAATAGGGTGTTAAAATTAAAAAAAATAAATATCAAACCGTTGGTTTTATTTTTTTTTATATATTGTAAGCAAATTGCATACGTTAAAATGAAAATTCCAAACGTTTTCTGACACCCCTACTTACCCCCACTCCCGCCTTTTCGTCCCCCAATTATTTTTTTTTTTGAGTTCCTAAACCTTTTCTTACACCCCAATTCATATCGCCAATTTTGCTCCTTTACCTGCAAATGACAATGTGTTCTCTGCAATTGTCGTTTCAAATGGTTTCGACGTAGAAATGGGAAGAGACAGAGCGGTCTTATTTAATATCGAAAATGAACTTAATTCTATATTGATATGAATGGTAGAGATGAGGTAAAGACAGATTCATCTCAGGATGAGTGAATGAATAAAACCTTATGCCTGATGAATCTTCATATGCTGTTTTAAACGCATCATAAATATTGAAGAAAGGTTTTTTTTTTCCGAGAAAATGGAAAACCATTTCGATTATTTTGGGGACAGATAAAAATAGAAATGGAATATTCGTTTTGAAAGACTGAAAGGGACAGAGAAAATTATTGGTCAAATTCAAAGAGTAAAACAAATTAAGAAAAATTGGCGCCTTCGTAAAACATTTTTCGCTCAAAGCGTTTATTAAAGAAGAAGTATTAAGAACGTAGAATATAAAGAACGTTAAGAACGTAGAATATAAAGAACGTTAAGAACGTAGAATATAAACAACGTTAAGAACGTAGATAAAGAACGTTAAGAACGTAGAATCTAAAGAACGTTAAGAACGTAGAATCTAAAGAACGTTTAAGAACTTAGAATATAAAGAACGCTAAGAACGTAGAATATAAAGAACGTTAAGAACGTAGAATATAAAGAACGTTAAGAACGTAGACTATAAAGAACGAGGATAGCGGAAAAGATGATCCGAGGTCAAGAGGACTCAAAATATAGAGTTTTAGTCCATTCTGATGCCATTTAGTACTTTCATCGATGCCTTGCGGGACCCGTGGCTGGGATCTCACGTACAGCTGTAAGTCCCCTCCGTCACATGACCTTTGCTGTTACGTAAGAGGTTAAACAACGCCCAAAATACGCAAAAAACATGCATTGCGTTGGGCGTGAATTCTCTCCGAAATCGAAACTAAAAAAAAAATGCGTGCTCGTTTTTGTTCAATTTATATTTTTATGTCTGTGTTTCCTTTTGTTTTATCTACTTTGTTTTATCTACTTGTCTACTTTGTTTTATCTACTTATCTACTTTGTTTTATATATATTACGAAACTTTGAAGAAGAATACATGGAGTAAAAACAATGAAGTATTTCATTTAGCTGTATTTTATTATTTCATTTCATTTATGCAAAAGCAGGAAACAATTAATTATTATTACTTGTAAATAATTTAATAAAATTTTCAGTATTGTTTTAAAAACAATTTTAGTACTTAGAATACAACTTAGAATACAATTTTAATACTTTGAATACAATTTGAAATACAATTTTAATATTTAGAATACAATTTAAAATACAATTTTAATACTCAGAATACAAGAATACAGTTTTAATACTTAGACATTTAAAATACAACATAAGATGCTTATGGATTTTTTCAAAGTTTCTATTATATCACTTTGATCATTTGGTTACATAACACGTATTTTAAACTAAATCGTCAAAATATTTACTTCAATCACAAATCATTTTATATATTGTAAATAATGTGACTTTTCATGACGTCACATCGAAAACTTTGGTGTTTGAATTTAGGAGAGGAGAGAGCGTCAAACGTCATAATTCTTACATCATTCTGATGGTGGAGTGTATATATATATATATATATATATAATATAAAGAGAGAGAGAGAGAGAGAGAAGAGAGAGAGAGAGAGAGAGAGAGAGAGGTTGGTTTGGTTGAACGTTGCACTCAAAATATGAAGGGCGGTTTCGACTCCAGCCTTCGCCGTCCAGCAAACTTATTCGTGATTGCCCAGATCCAAGTAAATTCGCGACATCCCGATGTAACCTTATATATTATATATGATACAACTCAAAATGTCCCCTAAGAAACTTTATTTTAAAAACCACACCGTTCATGAACAAGGAACTCTTCTGGGAAATTTTTTTCTTTTTCATGATGTTAGCTCGGGCTAACATCATGAAAAAGAAAAAACTATAGTGTTTGTCATTTACCATTACTTATTCGGACTATAGTGGATTTAATTCGCTAGAAGAGTTTCTTGTTCATGCACGGTCTGTGCGTAGCATATATTATATATAATATTATCTTATATATAATATATATATATATATATATATATATATATATATATATATATATATATATATATATATATTATATATATATATGGGAAAAAACTTCAGAAACTATAACGATATATTTCAAAATGGATTAAAAGCAATTACGCTCGACCAAAGTCTTTTTTTCTCTTTAGTATTTTCACTGATGAAGTACAGGGTGTGAAGAAAGTAGAAGTAACGCAAGTGAAAAGACAGAAATCCGATTTGAACAGGTTTAAACTAGTTTCAACTTGTTTTTTAACTCGTAAAAACATTTTCAACACTTTTATAAACCTTACTATCAAATATACAGTTGTTATAAAGTACATGTAATAAATATTAATTGGCATTGTTCAATCGCATTAATATAATTCAAATCGGATTTGTCTCTTCACTTGCGTTACTTTATACACACCTTGTATTTATAACAAAAGATAAAATTAATCTCTTATCTTTAAAATCTGAAATCTAAATTTTTTGTCGAATGAAGGAAACGCATAATTGCATAATACACAGTATTATTAATCCTTAAACCATGATTCGAACTTGGAACCTCTGACTGTATAGGAATCGCGTGTATGTATGACGCAAAATCATTCGCGTTAACGAGGCCCATCGAGCTAACCACGGAATTACTATTAATTATCAGCATCATCGGGACTCAAACTCCCGACCTCAGTTTCGTCACATTTCGCTTATAGTGAAAACTTTGTTACCCACTGAGCCATTGGGACTGGCTCACACGCGTTAAGTCGTGACATTTCCATGCATAATTTTGTCATTGGCCCCTCCTTCCTGCATTAAAAAAAAACAAGAATGTACTTCAGTTGTTGGACTAATGACATTTGATCAATGAAATATTAAGTCGACAAATTATTGTGGGTTATATTCTTAGTTAGTCTAGGTTAAGTTAGATTTTTTTGAGTGTCGATGTTATGTCTCGTTGACCAAATGGGCATTGGTTATCAATTGTATCGTATAAGTGAATTCTTTATAACAGCAAAAGAAAACATAAGCGTTTGGTACCTTCAAATGTCGTGCAATGTTAAGGAATGTTAATAGCAATGTTAAGGAGAAGAAAGTATTTAAGAAAATATTTAAAGGTATTTAACAAAGAAAAATTGAATTTTATTAACATTATAAGTAACATATTAATCATAACTTTCATCTAAAATGTAGACGCCCCATTTCCCTCCCCCCCTAAAAAAATAATAATAATAACAGCAGAAAAAACAGAAAAAACGAAAAAAATTAAAAAATATTTCGACATGCAAAAAATAAAAGGGGAAAAAAAAAACTTTGACATGCTGTTAGCTTTTTTCCATTTTAAAAATTTGGTATCAATCCAAAGTCTGGAAACGTCACTCACAAAACAAAACCCGAAACGTATATTTTTCAGAAGCGCCAAAAAAAAAATTTCAGAAACACATATCCGCGGACATTTCCTTAAATATACAGACGTACCTTGAAAGAAATGGACGTCACTATACGTTTCTTAGGAAACATCCGAGTAAAGAACACATCTTCAACATCGTATACACACACACACACACACACACACACACACACACACGAAACAGGACCAAACTGTTTCCCGTGATCAAAGTTGGCTAGAAATTATACGAGACAAGATGGAAGCGAGAATAAACGACAAAACTTTGGAAGGGCGAAAAATACCTTGTTGTAAAATTAAATTAAAAAGTTTTGTTTTTTATTTGCTTTTCTTCTCGTCCTAAATTATTTATTCCTTCGGGTTTTTTTTTGTAGAAGGGTTTTCATTAATTATCATAATTAAACAGGTTATTATATTTTATGCGTTAATTAATGTATACTAACATGATTACGTTTGCAGTTATACGCGTGTGTGTATATATATAACCTTGGTTTTGCTTCCGCCCGAATTGTTCATTCTGACGAAAGTCAAGCTTGTCACTCCACCTTAGACCTACAGTTTAACGTGGAATTCGAACCACGCCCCACCAGCAGCCCAGTGTCTTAACCACTGGGCTACCCAGGGTACCCTTGCTAACAGACTATTTTTATACTCTAAATGGTACTAAACGTTTGGTTATATATATATATAATATATATTATATATATATATAGATAGATAGATAGATAGATAGATAGATAGATAAACAGATTTTAGTTTAAAACTTAAACGCTCCTAATTGGATGTGAAAAATAATGTCAGAATTGATGAAAATAAAATCAGTTAATAAAAATTCTTCGCGAAATTTACGTCCATTCAATTGTTTTGAGCGTTTGACATTGAATCAATTGGACAATCGATGTATTTCGAATTTATAAGAATGTATAAGACGCCAAGAACAGGTATTTATTGCTGTACACAAATACAAATCGAAGGTTTTCAGTAGGTTTTCAATTTACTAGATAAATTAATTTCAGTAATAATAATAATAATAATAATAATAATAATAATAATTAATTCCCAATATGGTCGAACTCTTGTGTTATAGATTTGGTAGTTCAATTCTTTCTCCAATGGCTTCTTGCTTTATCCTTTTTGCTAACGTTTCGTTCAAGCACATCTGAACCCCTTCGGAGCTTGCTAGGGATTTATTCGTTTAGAAGTGTGACAGTGCTTATACGCGTTGAAGGTTTTCCATGAGCGCAACAATCGCCTCTTAATGGCAGTTCAACCACGCGTTGCAGTTGGTTCTTGAACGAAACGTCAGGAAAAGAAATGGAGCAATAAACCATCGAAGAAAGAAGAGACTTCGATAATATATTTTATTTATTTAGTGTTCTATTTATGCATGTCGGAGCTTACAGGTAAGAAAAAATACTCTATAAAAATGGATCAGTAAATGATTTCCTATAATATATAGAATAGAACTGCCATTTGCAAGCAAATTTTATGCTTTATTCGGAGAATGGGACCATTTGACAATTATTTTATACTCTAAATGGCACTAGACGTTTGTTTATATACAGAGTGTCTCAGAAGTCGCGCACCATAGGCTTTACTCAGATTTATGAGGTTTACGCGTCGAAATGGTTTATAAGTGATGTTTAATTACAATATATGTTCGATAATGTTCGAATAATAAAATTAATAGTATGTACAGTTAATCAAAAAGCTATATTAAAATAATTAAATTGAATGACGCTCTATTAGCCAATGGTGTCTCAGAAGTCGCGCACCATTGGCTAATATAGCTTCATTGAATTTAATTATTTTAAGATAGCTTTTTGATTAACTGTACATACTATTAACTTTATTATTCGAACATATATTGTAATTAAACATCACTTATAAACCATTTCGACTCGTAAACCTCGTAAATCTGAATAAAGGCCATGGTGCGCGACTTCTGAGACACCCTGTATATGAAACGTCTACCGTTTGCGCCTAGACGCATGCGCAGTGTGGTTAAAAATATTTTGAAATTGTGACGCAGTTTATTTGTGTTCTTACTTACAGGCTATTTCGAAAAGAGGAGAACTCAAGTATTATATTTGTGCATTTATTCATTTATTCCATGTAGGCTTAGGTCTTTTGCGTGACTTTCATGTGTTTATTAATTTTATTTATTTGGCTCGGTCTTGCCTAGTAAAGTCTTTCAAGATTAAGACTAGCCTGTGACTCTGAGCCTAACCTAAGACCTAAGCTTCTTGCTCTACCTTAGGTTCAATTCTCTAAGAAAGACAGTCTATACTTGAGAAAAGACGCTGATAAGTCAGAAAGGATTTGGCCTAGAACAACAAAATTTAATCCAGAACTGATCTAACCGAACCAGTCGTTAGGTCCACTGTACGCCCTTGATGATTGGTTAGGTTAGGTCGTGATATTTTCGTTAGTTAGCCTTATAAAGCTAACCAAAGAAGGCTGGGGGTCCTAATCTTCAGGTGGTCCGTAAAATTTGAGGAAAAATTAGATGAACTATAGAATAGAATAGAATAACCTTTATTAATAATAATAAAATAAATAATTGTGAAGCTCGACTATTTATTTTATTTAATTTGGCCCTTAAGCTTTAGTCTTTAGTGGGCTCTTATTAAAAATAAGCAGCTAGTTGTTGTAAATTAATAATAATAAATAAATAAGTAAATAAGTATTAATAGTTAAAACATGTATTACAATATTAAACAATATTAATGGACAATATTAAACAATATTAGTGGACATTAATCCTAGATTTTTGTTAGTATGCCATTATTAATCGGGATTTCAACTTGGTTTTAAACAAATTTACAATCACAATATTTTTTATATCGGCATGCAAATCATTCCATAGTTTCAATCCAATGAAAATTGGTAGTTTTTGAGATGAAGACAATCTAAATTGAGATATAACAAGCGTTGATCTATTTCTGGTCTGATACGAGTGGATTTCTTGATGAGTTACAAAATATCTATTTACCCATTGCAAATTAATGATTTTGTTCTTACACTTCTTACACTAGAACTAGATAGTACAGTATATCCACTTGTAAAGCGTCGACTAAGAGAAAAAATTTTGAGTATTTAAAACTGAGAAATGGCTTTGATAATGTAAATTACAGGAAGTTACTTGATAGGAATACAGAGTCAATTACAAGAAAAAATGAATATAAATTGAAAGTTAAAAGTTTTTAGCATAAATGCTGTGAAGCAACACTTTTCATGTAAATTTAAATTTAAACTTAAACTCCTTTTTAGACTTTTCTGCGTTAGACACTTCATTATTAAAAAATTCAGGGAGCTATTGAAGAATAGGGACCCCAGCCTTATTTAGTTAGGCTTATAAGGCTAACTAACGAAAATATCACGACCTAACCTAACCAATCGTTAGGTTAACTGTACGCCCTTGACGATTGGTTAGGTTAGGTTATGATATTTTCGTTAGTTAGCCTTATAAAGCTAACTAAAGAAGGCTGGGGTCCCTATTCTTCAATAGCTCCAGATTCAGTAAACATTTCATTAGACATTTCAGATTAGTCTTTTGAACTGTTCAAAAAATTGAGACAGTTTAGACCAGTTGTTCTTAACCTGTTTTGCATGGCTACCCAAAACCAATTCTAACCTAGCACCATTACCCCAATCATTAGATATTAAGGAGCAAGTGTAGTTTACGTCCCCCTGTGGTGCCTATGTATCATAGTTTACGTTCCCCTACATTATCCTAGTGTAGTTTGCGTTCCTCAACTTTGTCCGCGTATACCTAATCAAATAAAACGTTAAAACGAACAAAAATATAACGACTTAACCTAACCAATCGTCAATATATATATATATATATATATATATATATATATACACACAGTATATAATATAGTGACGATTGGTTAGGTTAAGTCGTAATATTTTCGTAGTTTTAACGTTTTATTTGATGGATTCATTTAAAAAATGTCTCCTAAAGATCCTAGTGTAGTTTACGTTCCTCAACTTTGACCTAGTGTAGTTTGTGTCCCCTTTTGCGTCAGGGGGACGTAAACTACACTTGCTCCAATATTATTTTTTCATATTATAATTCTGGATTATCACAATATTATTTTTTATAATTTCTGGATCGTGTGTCATTACCACACAAAATAAAATAGTTGTCATTACCCCAGTTGGGTAATTTACCAACTGGTTGAGAGACATTAATGGTTTAGACATTTCAATTGACTTACTGAAATGTCTAACGAATTACACGTTACAAAATTCACAAAACTGGGATAATGAAACGTCTAACGAAACGTCTACTTCCATTTAGAGTGTAAATAATACAGAACACAAAAATTATATACAGTAAGTTAAAAAATATGAAAAAGTGTGAAATTAAGTGCAAAATACGATGGCTGTGGACAATGGATGCTGAATGATAACATACAAAACCTCTCTCTCTCTCTCTCTCTCTCTCTCTCTCTCTCTCTCTCTCTCTCTCTCTCTCTCTCTCTCTCTCTCTCTCTCTCTCTCTCTCTCTCTCTCTCTCTCTCTGACGGGGACATCGCTAATGTGCTTAATGAGTACTTTGCGGGAGTGTTTACCAGGGAGGACACCCACATCATCACCGAGCCAGGCGTCATCAGGCACGAAGGTGCTGGCCTGGATAGTGTTCGGTGTACCGCGACAGTCGTTGCCGATAGAATGGACAAACTGAGCGCGTTTAAGGCTCCTGGGCCAGACCAGTTCCTCCCCAGAGTGTTGCGGGAGGTGCGCGACCAGGTGGCTCCCCACCTGGCTAGTCTTCAACAAATCTTTGGAGACGGGCCAGGTGCCTGGTGACTGGAGGGAAGCCAACGTGACCCCCATCTTTAAGAAAGGGGATCACGAAAGTCCAGAGAACTATCGTCCAATTAGTCTCACTTCGGTTGTAGGTAAATTATTAGAGGGGATAATAGAGGATAGGATCGTTGACCATTTGGATTCCTACAAGCTGCTTGGGGATTCTCAACACGGGTTTAGACGGCATAGGTCGTGTCTCACCAATTTGCTCGAGTTTTTCCACGTCATGTTGAGTGAGTATGATAAGAGTAGGGCGATTGATATACTTTATTTCGACTTTGAGAAAGCCTTTGATAAGGTACCTCACCGCCGGCTAATGGCGAAAGTGCGCGCGCTGGGTATCGGTGGGGAAGTAGGTAGGTGGATTGAAAACTGGCTGAAGAATAGGCGGCAGAGTTGTAATTAAAGGGGCTAGCTCGGGTTGGGCCTCGATCACTAGCGGGGTTCCTCAGGGTTCCGTTTTGGGGCCACTGTTGTTTATCATTTACATAAATGATATCGACGCTGGCATCGTCAGTAGGATCGCCAAATTCGCTGATGACACCAAGCTTGGGGCCAATGTTGGGACGCCCGAAGCGATCGAGCAACTGCGTGCGGACCTACGTAGGATAGGAGAGTGGTCCGAAAAATGGCAAATGCCGTTTAACTTGGGTAAATGCAAGGTGATGCACATTGGCTACACCAATCCCAAGTCGGACTACTACATGTTGAGGAGTAATATCGAGACCACTGATTTGGAAAAGAACTTGGATGTGCTAATTAGCAGCGACCTTAAGTTTACGAAACAGTGCGTAGAGGTGGAAAAGAAAGCCCAGAAGCTGTTGGGTTATATCAGGAGGCAATTTCAGTTTCGGAACAAGGAGATTGTGCTCTCTCTGTACAATGCCCTGGTTCGGCCGCACCTGGAGTATGCTGTGCAGTTCTGGTCGCCCACCCTCAAGAAAGATATTGAGAGGCTGGAGCGAGTGCAGGCGAGGGCCACAAAGTTAATCCCTTCCGTTAGGCATATGGGCTACAATCGACGCTTACCCGCCCTGAATTTGTTTTCGCTGGAAACTCGGAGGCTGTGCGGTCAACTCATCGAGGTTTTCAAGTTCTTACGCGGGTTCAACAATGTCGATTTTAGAAGCATGTTTAGTTTAAATGATACCCCAACTCGCAACAATGGTTGGAAGTTGAATTTGAAACGGTTTAGGACTAGTGTGTGTGGAAATTACTTTACGTATAAGATCTGTGACACGTGGAACAGGCTACCTTCAGAAGTTGTGACCAGTTCTTCTGTGGATCTGTTCAAGAAAAGGTTAGACCGAATCTTGCACACTATTTGAGGGTGATAGAATTTTTCTCTGCATCCGTTGCTATTGGTACCTCCTCGTTATGGGCCGCAAGGCCTTTTGAGGTACTACTTTTCCTTGTAACTCTCTCTCTCTCTCTCTCTCTCTCTCTCTCTCTCTCTCTCTCTCTCTCTCTCTCTCTCTCTCTCTCTCTCTCTCTCTCTCTCTCTCTCTCTCTCTCTCTTATAGGATTACACACACCGTTTTATTTAAGTATATAAACTCTATGCATAGCACTGAATACCTTTATATTGTACAAGAATTTTGTGTCTGTATAGGAATAAAATTATCTTATTTACAATTGGTATGTAGAGAAGGAAAAATGTTGGAATGGAATAGGAGAAGAATAGATATAGTATTATGGTTAGTATAATTTCCTAAATTTATCTCTTTTAGTTTTTCTGGAAGCTTTATAGAGGGTTAGATTCTCTCGTCTGTTGATATTGGGGTTGTTCCAAAGGTTGGGTTCAGTGGAGCATAAAGATCTAGTTGCACAAATCTAGAGTGTAATTCGGTTTTCTGATGTACGTGTTTGATTGTCTTGTGTCGAAGCGGTATTGGGTTTGGGAAAGTTAATAGTTTGTTTTGGAGGATTTCTTCCGTGGTATTGTTGATGATTCGACATATATACATATAAAAGAGGCCATATTTAGTTTGTAAATATATTTTAGTTTTAGAATGTTTAAATCGTGGAACATTATCATGTCGGCAACTTTCATTCGACTTATTCGATTGAGAAATTTCTATAATTATTCTTTCGTCATGACGACCAAAAGCTAAATTAAATATTTTTATGATCAGCGAGGTTCAGCGAACTTGGGGGTTTAGGTAGTGGTAGTTGTGGGGAGGGTAATCGTTCTCTACGTCCATATGATGTAGCGACCCGTGGTTCGGATTTCATGCGAGTAAAGCTGTAGGTCCCTTCGTTCACATGACATTTGCCGTTATGAATTAAATTAAACAACCACCTAAAATACATAAATTTACAGCCCCCTCCGCCATCAGTAAGCTGAATTAAAAAAATGTGTATACAATTTATAATCGAAGTATTGATAAGAATGGAACCCATATTTTACGTTACAAAAAGACTACAGTAATTTGATAATAGAAAATGTAGTTTGTATATGACTGAACAATTCGCAATTTGATGGAAATATTTTAAATGAAGAGATATTGTTATCGATTTAAGCAGATACAGAAGGTAAACTTAAAAATTTTGTTGAAATATTTTTTAACATTTTGCTCGTGTGTGTGTGTATGTGTGTGGTGTGTGTGTGTGTGTGTGTTTTAATATTTAAATTTTCAGGCTACAACTGTGTTTTTCCAAGCTCATTCACATTCAAAAGGACAGCTCAAAAGTTGCGTTGAAGGTTTGAATTAAAAAGGACACTACTCTTTTGAACTTTCTAACTGCATGCCTCCTCCTTTAAGAAGAACACGCAGTACCAGACTTTCGACACATTCTCATTCATTTTCTGTCCAACTCTCTAACGAAATGGTTCATCAGTATTTTTAATCTTTCATCTACTCAACCGGTCAACTCTGTAACAATCTTCCACAGTTCATCTTTCCCCCTCTATGACCCCCCCACATCTTTCAAACACAGAGTGTCCAGACATCTCGAAAACCTTGAACTTTGATTTTGGCATTCTTCTTTCTCTATAGGGTAGGGACGTTTTTGCGGGCATTCGCCCTTAACCATTCCTTCCTGCGTAAAAACAATAGATGCCAAGTAGTACGTTTTGGAAGTAAGATAAATGTTAAAAGTACTATAAAAAATGAAAATCACATTATAAACACTGTTTTTAAATGGTGATAGATTTATGACCGGGCGCGTGGACGTGGACACTGTTAAAGATTTTTATTTTTTTCTTAACAATAATGGAAGAATTTCTTTACATATAAGTAAATCTAATTTTATTTAACTCCTTTCTCAGTAATGGACTATACTGTAATGCATTATAGTTAATGTACAATGACAACCTATTTCATTTATGGTAAGAACCAATGGCAGAGACATTATTTTATTATCATTATTATTCTCAGGAGTACCAATATCACTTTTAGGGGTGAGAAAAGAATTTTTCTTGGAGAGCATATATATATATATATATATATATATATATATATATATATGGGGTGTGTGTGTGTGTGTATTGGGGAAGTAAACGAAAACGTAAAGTTACATTCGGGGAAAATTATTCTCTATAGGCCTATATACCGGAACAAAAAGTATTTCTCTAACACAGCTAATGAAAAAAAAATGTTGCTTAACGTAATTCTTTTCAAGGAAGTTCCTAAACTTCACATTCCAAAAAAAGCGACTGTTCCTTGCCAGTTTCGTTCGTGATCAGAAGGATTTTATGAAATAATGCGGTTCATGCACTTCAGTTTGTCCAAAATCAAAACAGTTTGACGGTAACTCGAATATAAAGCCAAAATGCAGATGAGTTCATGTGTTGTTTTAACAGTTCACTGTGTGTTCATTAAAGGAAAGGATGGCCAGGCATGTCGATGCTCAACTAGTAATTATAGTGACGGGCTTTGCATCCGTAATGAAGGTAGGAATAATGTCATTTCAGAGATGAAACGATAAAAATCAGCTTTGTTTTCTCATGTTTCGTGTATATGAAGCTATGTAACAGTTTATTACGCTATATCCATTAATCACGTCCATATACAGTGACTGTTTTTTTGATAAAAGTATAGTTGAAGGGGAAACTTTATTAAATTAATACTTCAAGGGGACGTTACTGTTCCCGGAGCAAAAAAAAATAATGAAACATTAGTGACCCTTTTAATTTATGGGTCTTCGCGAATATTTTTCCTTACGACTTTTAGCGATTTAATTTAGTATTATAAATTCTCGTATAGCTAAAAGCTTAAAAGAATAAACAAAGAAGCTTATACACACAGTTTCAATTTACTTGACTTTTTTTTTTTAACGTATCCAAACTTCACGCTTGAAAAGCCACGTTTAGCAGCTTCCTCCAACTTAAAACTTAATTTTATCTTCTTCCATTGAATTTCTCCCTTACGATCATTCGGCATGCTTTTATGTACTTCGCTACTTCCTAAATTCTCCAAATTCAAAATAATGATTCCATTCCCACAGCGCAGTTGGTTGGGTTCACAAAGCAATATCGGTCTGTCAAAGAAAGATTACCAGTGAAATCGAAGACTTACATACAAGGGCTAAAATGACGGAAATCCAAGAGCCAGTTAGATCCTTGGGAACGATACCACATGTGATTTCCTTCCACTGGGTTAAAAAAAAAGAAAAAAAAAAAAAGCGAAAAAATTTGTTTTTGCTTTACCATTCTTCTACTTCCGGAAATGGGATAAGAGATCCTGTCCAAATCATCTATAAATTATCTTTACTTACCTTCGTAACTTATATTAATTGACTAAAATTCTTCAATCTTAAGTAATACCCAAATTTCCCTCCGTTAAAAAATTCAAAAAGAGAAATGAATCTAATCAACAATGAAATATTTTTGATTTCTGGGGACTTTTTTTAATAATTAGCTCGGAATATTTACGATTCTAAAAAAAAATCGGAAAAAAAAGTCATATACCATATATATATTTTGCTTTTTGCCGGCTCGGTATACATAATTTTACGAGCTGTTTTTTTAACTAGCCTAAATTTACAAATAGTTGAGAACATTTAAACTGAAATTGGCAAATAAGAGAATAAGAAAAAAAAAGAAAAACGGTTGAAAGGAGGATGAAGAGAAAGTTTAGGAAAATTAAAAAAAAAATACAAAATTACGAAAAGTAAAATGGGGGAAAAAAAAAATATATGAAAATTAACTTTCCATATTTACTCCAAGCTAACACTCATATCACGTGCAAAATAATTTTCAAGGAAATGTTGACCAAACAAGTACAAAAAAAAAAAAAAGAAAAAGTAAAACGTATAGATGAAGTTTTGAAGGTTCTCCAACATGGCTCTCTCCTCTCTCTCTCTCTCTCTCTCTCTCTCTTCTCTCTCTCTCTCTCTCTCTCTCTCTCTCTCTCTCTCTCTCTCTCTCTCTCTCTCCGCCAACCGCTGCTGACGACAAAAACGAGAAAAAAATAGTTGATAAAAAAAGTTTGAAAAAGAATCGTAAAAAATTGCTTTAAGAATTATTCATTTTATTCTCATTTATTGTTGAATTTTTGTTTATTTTCGCTCATTTTAGTTATGGTTTTGTACCGGAATCATTTGATGAATTTTTCATCAACTACATTTTTGACGAAACCTTTTTTTGATTATTCACTGCATTTCAGTAAAAAAAAAATATGAAGAAAGTTTTTCCTTCCCCCCTCAATTTTTGTAACAAAATATAGCATGTTTGAAGCATTCGCAAAGTAAAGAAAGGTCCTTCATTCGTGTATTTAACACACAAAAGAATTATATAAACGTTTCATAGCTATTTCTTTATAGTTCTATTTATATATATATATATTCGGGTTGTTTTTTTATATCCCTCCGAAAGAAGGGAATACTATGGAAAATGACAGTTTAGAAGATATACACGCAGAAAATAACACTAAGGCTGAAACTAGAGTATTCTTTCATATCATTTTGAACTTAACACGCAGCTCCCAAAAATTCTAATGAAGTCGCTGCATTGTGAGTCATTTTCAATTCCCCAAAGACTGAAATCAATAAGTAAACTGCATTCTCAATCTATCTACTCTATTCGTACGCCCTTCCATGGGGTGTGGAAGTAATTTGCATATAGAACACTTCCTTTTTTCAGAATATTTGGTTTACTGTTAATACAGCGAATAGTTCATATTTTAAAGTTATTTACGGATTTTAATTGAGAATAATATATAAAATAAAATGGAGTATATATCCATAAATTTAACAGTATATATATATATATATACACCTTTGGTTAGCTTCCGACAGAATTGTTCATTCTGACGAAGGTCAAGCTTTTCACTCCACCTTAGACCTACGGTTTAACGTGGAATCCGAACCACGCCCCACCAGCAGCCTAGCGTTTTAACCACTTGGCCACCCAGGGTACTCATTTATCTACCAACCACTTTCTTTTATTGTGTGGAAGGATCAACAGCTGGGTTTTGCTGCGCGCCGGCTGCCGTCACCGGGTCTCGATCCCGGGGCCGATGAATTCGTGGTCAGCGACGCTAACCACTACACTACCGAGGCGCATACATATATATATATATGGTTTTATACAGATAACATCCAGTCAATTGAGACCAAACCAGCAAGCCGAACTTCGAACTAAATTGAGCCGTACGTGTTTCTACATTTTACAAATTTTTCTAAATCGAATTTCAATGGACTTCATGTTCAGACTATTCAAAAATACGATCTATTTGTAAATGCTTAAAAAAAAATTGATTACTCCAATTCAAACACAATGGCACATGTTAGATACGCTTAATCACTTTCTGTGTATAAAAATTGATGCGTAATTATTTCATATAACTATATAATTAAATTTTCAGGAGAAACTCCCATTTGAAGTGGCACTGTATAGAGTGCCATTCAATTTGCGCATTATCTTTTTGTAAAAGTAAATATTTTATCTACGTTAGTTCAAACCTTTTTACCTAATTTTATACGCCAGTCTCTCTCACTGTGATAATTAAAGAGGACGGACAGTTGTGGGGAAAAAAAAAAAAAAAAAAAAAAAATCGTCACAGAAATAAAATCTATGGACAAAATAATGAACATTTCAAAATTCAGCAACTATTCATAATTGAGTGAAAAAAATTAATCTGTTGAATAAAGACTGAGTAACGAATTTCATGTCATTCCGATTGATTATTTATTTATTCATTTTTAATTGGTTAAATTATTTTTTCAACAATTACGGGTCGTTTCTGAATTTTTAAGTGTTCACTAATTTTTCATAGATTTACAGTATATCATTATCGAAGTGTTCCCCGCAACTGTACAAAAATAATTTACTCTCTGTGTGACAGTACAGTGACAGTACATTTAAACCAACTGTAGACACTTACAGCATATACGTGCAATATATTTACAGTGGTACCGTTTGCCCATGATATATGCAACATTTTTCACAGAAGTAGTTCAGTTACCATTTTATTATGTGTTGAATTAAATTTAAAAAAAAAAATGCAATTTTTACGACGTAAATTAGGGAAAAATTAATTGCACCTATTGTTAAACTGCATCTATTGAATGGCGGCCACATCCAAAACAATTTTATCCTTGATTAGAAATTTATGGTCAGGGCGATCTGCATTGTAAAGTAGCTGCGTGAAGCATACTCATTGATTGATTGAACGAAATTACAACGTGGAACCGTTTATAATTTATATCCGAGTAACGCTGCAACTACAATAATGACAATAAATGAACGTGCCATTAAGTTAGGAAATAGATTTATCACCTCCACGTTCAATAAATATAATAAATAGAATACAAGGGGGTAAGGCGAGTGTATAAAGTATTGAAAATTCCAAACTTTAAGTATATATCGCTAAAATAAATAAGATATCGCATTTTGTCATTAAATTTGCATATAATGAATATGTTATAGGGGAAAAATGGGTGTAAATAATGAATATATCATTGGTGAAGCTAAATAAAAGATAGCGAAGTTAAAATTAACTCAATTTTTCAAGTATCAAAAGAAATTATATCAACTAAAACTTCGATGTACAGCTCAGAATTAAAATATTGTAAATATTTTAGACAAAACATATATATATATATATATATATATATATATATATATATAGAGAGAGAGAGAGAGAGAGAGAGAGAGAGAGAGAGAGAGAGAGAGAGAGAGAGAAATTTCGTCATTTCAATGTTGTGAATAGAACTCGAGTTTAAATTTTAAAAAGTTTATTTTTGGTTTTTAACAAACGGCATGTCAAAAGTTTTAAAATAATGAGAAATTTCTAAGCCATTGGGACTCCAATTATCTTGTGTGTCACGGGCTCTAATCCAGTCTGGACTTGAGGACCAAATTAATCATTTATTAATCTAGATGAAGGGCGAGAGCAAGAAGAGGGAAGCGCAACACACGAGAAAAAGAAACAGTTCCACAAGAGAAATGTAGACGTGGCACATTAGCCAATAATGAGGTTATTATTATTATTATTATTATTATTATTATTATTAATGGTGGTGTAAAGGCTGACTGCGAATCCATCGGCCCCCGGGATCGAGACCCAGTGACGGCAGGCGGCACGAGCAAAACCCAGCTGTTCATCCTTCCACACAATAAAGAAATTGGTTGTTAGATAAATGGATACCCTGGGTAGCGTAATGGTTAAGACGCTAGGGTGCTGGTGGGGCATGGTTTGGATTCCACGTTAAACTGTAGGTGTAAGGTGGAGTGACAAGCGTGACTTTCGTGAGAATAAACAATTCGGGCGGAAACTAAACCAAGGTATTATTATTATTATTATTATTATTAGTTAGGTTTAAGCAATGGAATATATAGATACGAAAGCAAGACATTTAAACGGTAACAAAACAAGATAATAAGAATAAGAATAAGAAAAAGAAGAAGAAGAAGAATATACGTGAAAGAATAGTGGATGTGAATATAAATTTTAGCTTACAACATGGAAGTAACCGAGCAATTAACGAGATGTATGGCAGTGGTTCTCAACCTTCTTGTGGTCATGGTCCACAAGTTTCTAAGGACCACTTCAGGATCCCGTTTTCAATTCATAGGCAAACCAGTAATAGGAATGCTATTAATTTATTTCATATATATATATATATATATATAATATATATATAATATATATATATATAATATAATATATATATATATATATATCACGTTATGGTTAGGGCAATCTGCATTGTAAAGGTTTTGAATACAGCTATTGAAAAATTGTTGAGCGTTTTCAAAATTGAAACCCAAATTTAGAGTCTAGATAACAAGTTTATTCCACGACCCACAGGTGGTTCGGCGCCTTCGGGCTAAGAAACCACTGATTTTATAATTTATATATATATACAGTGCCCGCGAAAAGTATCCGATCACTCAAGAAAATACAATATTTTCCCTTGATATTCAGAGACACGTAATTCACTTTCTATTTGTTCTAGCGACATCTGGTAACTTTGAGGTTGCTCGCTGATATGAGAGCTATCCAACGCATTCTCAAATTAGTGTTCTGGTAGCCTTCGTTGCGGGTGGCTGTGTCTCAAATTGTCAGATTTCACTGTTTGTGTAAATTTCTTGATTTTTTTTTTTTTTTTACAGAAAGTGGTGTAAATAAAATTTATATATAATGTGTGCTAAAAAACAACTTAAGAGTGATTGTCGAGGTGCTATTGTTGCTTTGCATGCATGTGGGAAATCACAGAGACAGATAGCTAAGGAATTAAACATATCCCAAAGTACCGTTAATTTATGGTTTCACGGGCTAAGAACAATGGTGGCCTAACCACGCCAGTCCCTAAAAAACGATCTGGCAGACCGAGAAAAACAAATTCGCGAACAGACAAACTTATGAAACGTTTAGTATTGAAAAACCCAACAATAACTGCGAAAGAAATAAAATTTAATATGAATAATTTGTTATCTGGTGTTTCTGAACGAACTATCCAGGAGCGGCTCCAAAAAGAACTCTGATTACCATCTCGCCATGCTGCTAAGAAACCGTTCATTAATGAAAAAATGCGTAAAAAACGTGTCGCATTTTGTAAAAAATACATTCATTGGACTGTTGATGACTGGAAGAAGGTTTTATTTAGCGATGAGTCGACATTTTTGACATTCAGAAGTTGTCCAAAAAAGGTTCGCCGGCCTATTGGCTCAAATAGGATGGACCCTAAATACACCCTAAAGACAATGAAACACCCTCCAAGTGTGATGGTTTGGGGTTGTTTCGGTTACTATGGGCGTGGAAACTTATATTTTCTTCCGAAGAACACAACTATGAATGGTGCACGGTATTTAGCAATGCTACAGGATAAACTTCCAATGGCAATGGCAATCCAAAGGACAAAAACATACATGCATGATGGTGCACCATGTCACAGGGCCAAATAGTGACAAAATGGATTACTGACAATAAATTTGATATTTTGGATTGGCCTGGTAATAGTCCAGATCTCAATCCGATAGAAAATCTGTGGCTAATAATAAAAAATAAGGTTGAATGCCACGACACTGGCTCAGTCGAAAAATTACAAGAGGCCATCAAAAAGGTATGGTGCAAGGAAATATCAGTGGAAGTTTGTCAAAACTTGATTAAATCCATGCCAAAACGTCTAGAACAAGTCATCCAAACCAAAGGACAGATGACAAAATACTAATATAAGGTTAGTATACATTTAAACATTGTTTTTTATGTAAAAAATACAAATTTCAAGGGTGATCGGATACTTTTCGCGGGCACTGTACTTACTTTAGGTGCATATTTTAGGGGAGTTCGAACGACGGTTCAGGATCGACCTACGGTCGACCCCTCTGCAGCATCCCACCTCATTTGCGGGATTTGGTGAATGAGGGAATTGCTGTCTGATCTCCTCCTGCCCTCATAGCCAGCCACACATGGCTGGTCAGGGACTTTGCGCAGGAATATGTCCAGCTGGTTCTTGAAGTTATTCAGGTCGGTGTGCTGGAGATTCCTCACTTCTTTTGATAGGACATTGAAAAGCTTTGGGCCTCGTATTCTGAGGGTATTTTCCATCCTCGTTTTCATGGCCCCTTGTCCCACCGCAGCTGGGACCGTACAAAATCTGCCTCTCCTCTCATTCCAGTTTGTTTCTATTTCATTTCTAAGGTTAGGGACAGAGCCCTCAAGTATTTTCCATATGTATATTATTGTGCACCGCTCGCGCCTTCTTTCGAAAGAGTAGAGTTTCAGTGATTGTAGTCGAGACCAGTAATCTTCACTTTCCGTTTCCTCTATCTTAGATGTAAAAGTCCTTTGTATAGCTTTAATGTTCGCAATGTCTCGTTTTCTGTATGGCTTGTGAGTACTGAGCAATACTCAATTATTGGTAGGACTAGACTCTTCCATAATTTGAGCATGAGGTTTGCTTTTCTGCTGCGGAAGCTCTTCCAGATGATTCACATTATTTTTCTAGCCGTTGTAATTTTGATGTTATAGAGCTCTCTGAATTCTTCATCCGACGACATTATTACTCCAAGATCCCTGACTTGTGGATTTGGTGTTATCTGTTTGGCTTGCAGAGTTTTGTACCCTTTTTTCTGTAGCTCCTTGTTATTACCATATCTTAGAAGTTGGAATTTTTCTTCGTTGAACTTCATATTGTTGTCTTCTGCTCACTGGAATAGTGTTTCAATGTCGTTTTGTAATCTTTCTATGTATCCTTCGTTCAATATTTCCTTGCATATCTTTGTGTTATCTGCGAAACATGATACAATACTGTCATTGATATCTGCAACAATATTTGCAATCATTATTATGAACAGCAAGGGAGCTAGTACTGTCCCTTGCGGGACAGAGCTCTCTACTTCCGAGACTTCCGATTTGACTCCATTTACCACCACTCTTTGTGTTCTTTGCGTCAAGAAATTAAATATTCATCTTCCGAGCTCTCCAGTAATTCCTGTATTCTTAAATTTATGTGCTATAATTCCATGGTTACATTTATCGAAGGCTTTAGCAAAGTCAGTGTAGATTACATCTATGTTTTGTCATCTTTGTTTATATACACATACACACACACACACACACCACACACACCACACACACACACACACACACACAGGGTGTTATCAAATTATGTTTCATAAATTAGCATACATATTCAGGAGGTCAAACTGAACAAAAACGTTCCTATCAATATAAATCCGCAATCGCCTCGTTTCCAAGATACATTGCGTTTTCGCCGAGGACGATGCTATTCTCTGTATACCTTTTGTATGCTTTCTTGATATATCAGAGAACAATAACATTATTATTATTATTATTATTATTATTATTATCATCTTCAGTATTATGAGAGGATTTTTATTTCGATTATGACAAGCACGAGCCACTTCATTTCTGACGCATTACATACGAGAAAAGATAGAAGCAATACTCTTCATAACTTGGAAAAATAATAATAATAATAATAGTAATAATAGTAATAATAATAATAATTTCATTGTTCTCTGATATATCTAGAAAGCATACAATAGGTGTACAGAGAATAGCATCGTCCTCGGCAAAAAAGCAATGTATCTCGGAAACGAAGCGATTGCGGATTTATGTTCATAGGAACTTTTTTGTTCACTTTGATCTCCTGAATATGTATACTAATTTATGAAACATAATTTGAGAACACCCTGTATATATATACAGTGTGTCCGTAAAGTCATGGTGGGATTTTAAATAGCTATATTATTGCAACGAAACATGATAATGAGATGAAAAAAAAGGCAAATTGAAGAACAACTCTAAAAGAATAACTTTATTTAACGTAGTTCGATATGGGCTCCTCTGGTAGCCCTGCAGACATCTAGGCGGTGATGTGTGTCCGTAAAGTCATGGTGGGATTTTAAATAGCTATATTATTGCAACGAAACATGATAATGAGATGAAACAATGCCAAATTTAAGAACAACTCTCAAAGTTGTATCTTGTAGTTAGTCTAGGCTAAGCTTAACCTTTATCTCGTAGTTAGTCTAGGCTGTCCACATGCCTATGTTGAACATGAGCGTAATAGCCCGAAAGTTAATGTTTGGTGTGCTCTAGCACGAGATCGAGTGATTGGCCCATTTTTCTTCGCGGAACCCACTGTGACGTCACACAACTACCTCGCTATGTTGGAACATTTTGCAGTACCCCAATTTATTGACAATAATGTCATATTTCAGCAAGATGGTGCTCCTCCGCACTATGCCAACGTTGTTCGAGAATTCCTTAATGAAAAATTTCCACAGAGATGGATAGGAAGAGGAGGATGGAAGCCATGGCCTCCACGCTCTCCGGACCTGACACCTTTGGACTTTTATTTGTGGGGTTACGTCAAGCAAAGCGTGTACAGTGTACCCATTAGGGATATTCATCACTTGCACGAGCGAATCACGGAAGCTATCGCATCGTCACTCCTGATGTTCTTGGGCGTGTGTGGCTGGAATTGAATCACCGCCTAGAAGTCTGCAGGGCTACCAGAGGCCCATATCGAACTACGTTAAATAAAGTTATTCTTTTAGAGTTGTTCTTCAATTTGCCTTTTTTCATCTCATTATCATGTTTCGTTGCAATAATATAGCTATTTAAAATCCCACCATGACTTTACGGACACATATATATATATATATATATATATATTATATATTATAATTATATGAGAGAGAGAGAGAGAGAGAGAGAAAGAGACACACACACACACACACACACACATTTTCACTGCATGAGAATGATAAAGGAAAGTTTGGGAAACAATTAGGTTCAAATGTCGCGTGTGATGTCTATGCTGTAAGCAATTTGGTTCCTTCTTACATGATCAAAATATGTTAAAGGAAGGTTCCATTCAGAATTACGTTTCAAAATGGGGACCGCACAGACATTAACCGAGAACTTACGCTTTTTCTGATCCTTCATACGAAAACCCTACACCAAAAAGGGAACCTGCATACGGTTGTTAAAATTGTTTAAAAATTTTATTCAATGCTTGGAATGTTGAAGTTACGAAAAAGCCATTTTGGTACTATGACTTCACTCTTTTACGAACCTCCCTGTTTATAGTGTAAAATGTAAATAGTCAAGGGGGTAGAAACATTGGAACAAATAAATAGTGCAGACACTTCAATTGGATCCTATATAGATGTAGAAAGTGCCAACTTTGGCACCATTTAAATAAAAATACTCGTCTAAACCGTTAAGGGTTAACAAGGCTATGCTTTATATTTCATACTGAATTCTATTTTTGTGTTAAGAATTTCTGGTTAGTACAATTTTAAGTGAATCTTTCTTATTTATTCATTATTACAGATGGCAAAACGCGAACTAACGACTCTTTAACCCTTTAACGCCGAACGTTTTTGTAGGGTTAAGTCTAAATGCGTGTATTTGAAACGGTACGTATTCGACCCAGTCGGCGTTAGAGGGTTAAATTCAATAGTTTCACCATTAGCGTATTTTGTTATTTGAATGTGGAGAGATTAAACCTAAGATTCTGTTTCTTGGCCTGAAGTTACCAAGTGTGTAATCTGAAAGAGACAAGGAGCAAATGACACCTTTCTTGCAATTACAGAAAAACATTCAAATTTTTGTCGTATTTTAACTCCTTATTTTTTTAACATACGTGAACTTAATGTACCGGGTGTGTGTATATAAAGTAACGCAAGTGAAGAGACAAATCCGATTTGAATTATAATAACTCGAGTGAACATGGACGAGTAATATTTATTACATGTACTTTATAACAACTGTATATTCGATAGTAAGATTTATAAGAGGTGTTGAAAATGTTTTTATAAGTTAAAAAAAAAGTTGAAACTAGTTTAAACCAGTTCAAATCGGATTTCCCTCTTCACTTGCGTTACTTTATACATACCCTATAGATTCACTAAAAATTAAAGTGTCTTAATTTAGCTTTTGGGTATCAAAGCTTCTTATCAGATGATACTGTAGAGGCGCGAGATAGCGAAGCATTGGGGAGTCGGATTAAAATCGGGTTAAGGCAGTAGAGTCAATGAGTAATGCGTTTTATGAACCAACTACTCGTGGAGGTGATGTAGAAAATTTTTGGGATGAACCGCCATTTTTGCTGTTAGTGATTCATTATTGTTTAGATATTGATTAAGAAAGATGTTAATAGTTGAGATCTTTTGTTTGTGTTAAATATATTGAGCTTAGGAATTAGTTTTGAGAACTGAAATCGTTTCGCGGTTTGGAAATATTAATAGGGTTCAGTTTTACAAGTTTGATAAACAAAATTTTTCAAAGGAAGTGAAATGATTTCACCGCTCGGAGAGAGTTGACGAATTTCGATTTGTCATTTTTTGTCAACAGTACTTGTTTTCAGGTTGGTTTGTTAACCGGAGGCTCGTATTATTGGTCTTGAATCCAGATTACCAGCTTTGCTCAACAGATCCTTGTTTATAACGCAGTAGGAATGTTTGTTTGGTTCCTCGTGTTGAGCCAGTCGTCTGAGCTCACAATTCGAGACCCATCCATTTGGTTTTTTATAATTAGTTATTCCATCGAGGTGAACTCTCATGATTGAAGGATTTTAAAGCTAGTCACACATTTCGGCTGGTCCAGCTCAAGTTGTATTACATGGGTTGTAATGACAATACAGTACAAATTGAGATGGACCAGCCCAAATGTGTGACTAGGTTAAAGGGCCTATATAATTTCTTTCTGTATTAAAGAGTAAGTAATAAGTATGTATATACTGTAAGTTGTGTCCGACCGATTCTTTGTCACTTATACTTAAGAAATATCGTATTAAAGGGCTAGTTTATGGATTTGGGGTGTAAACTTGTCAACAAATCGGGAAATCTACGGTCTTCAGTTTCATTGCTCCTGCGCGTGAGTTTTTTTTTTTTTTAAGTCTGTCTTTCGACTAAATTTATTTTTAATTTTCTTGTTTAAATTATCTCGTTTTTAGTGTTCTATCCTTGAAACAAAACACGTACTTCAGGCGGTTCTACCGTACTATATGGCACAAACTCGTGGTAGTGGCGTCCATTAAGTCATCATGTAACACAGCGGTTCTCAAACTTTTCTTCTTCTGTACCCCTTGAATTCTTTCACGGGATCTTCTGGATTTTCGAGAGAGATAGACGATTTTTACTTTCTTTACGACCCTGTGACTCGTGGCCGTTTATTAATCGTATATAAAATTAAAAGAGTTATATTTTCAGGACCCCTTCGCGTACCCCCTAAGATTCCCTCTCGTACCCATGGGGGTACGCCGTACCCCAGTTTGAGAACCACTGATGTAACATTATCCACTACAGTATAATAACTTCTTTTGGTAGAAAATATGGCCTTTAAAACTTCATTTTGGAGTGAATTGAAAACAAAAAGGATGGATCACCTGAAGATCAGGGCCCCCAGCCTTCTCTAGTTAGCCTTATAAGCCTTATAAGGCTAACTAACAAAAATATCACGACCTAACCTAACCAATTGTTAGGTCAACTGTACGCCCTTGACGATTGGTTTAGGTCGTGATATTTTCGTTAGTTAGCCTTATAGAGCTAACTAAAGAAGGCGGGGGGCCCTGATCTTCAGGTGATCCAACAAAATTAGTTACTATTTCTATATTTTGAAGGCTGCGGGAAGTCTTTTTTGTATTGAATACAAAATACAATCTTGTGTCGAATACAATCTTCTTTCGACATTTTTTTGTATTATATACTTAAACGTAAATATATTAAAATGAGAATTTTCTTACTCCTGTCGATGGAAAATATAATGTAATGTAAGAATTTCATATTACGTTAACACCATAATCATAATTTTCAGTTCTAGATCAACCACGTTAACGTTAGTGTTAACAGGGACTAATTTTCTGGAACATTTTTACACGCAATAGAACAACATCCAAATATATTTTGAGTATATTTAATAGTTTTTCTATAATTAAGTCCGTTTTATCAAATTACTTTCAGGCGGTTTGAAACTCTCCATCCTTTATCATAATGACAATGATAACAGCAGCTGTTAAAATTATTACAATTATATCAAAACAATTAAAAAAAACTGTTCCGGTGGTATATATACATATATATCTATATAAATACTTATCGATCGAATTATCTCTATCTTGCATTTCACCATTTCAATCAATTACCTTAAAATTTGGCCCAAATTTATAGCTATTCACTGAGTCGTTCGACTAATCTGCACTGCTATAATTGCAAATTTTCCCTTCAATTAACACCCAAATTATATCGAACAGTAACCGTATAATTTGGAATGTAGGCTTAATTGGTACGCTATAATCGTTTATTTAATTATAGCCGTTTTTGCCATTATTTCGAAGAAATTGTAATGTAGTCATCGCATTAAAACTATATATATATATAGGCCCTCCCATATATATATATATACAGTTATACACACATATATATCATTCGGTAAGACCACTGAATGTTTTGTTTGTCGAAAACTGAGATTAATCTCTGTGTTATCATCATCTGACATGCGTATTATAGGCATTTCCATAAGAGAAATTTAGTGAATTGTTAAAAATAAAATGTTAAAATTAGGTCACGATGGAATGTATATCCTTAAAGAAAACAGATCAATTGAATTTCGCGTAAAACCCTAAATTCTTCATAAGGAAAACCCCTGTAACGTGTTATTGAAAAAAATAATAATAAAAAATACTTATAATAAAGGAAAATACCTTTTTTTGTATTGATTTGTTAATTCGGTTAATTTAAAAATAAACACGGCGGCAAACTCTTCACAAAATTGTGATCATGATAAATAGTTCCGTTTCGGTGTTATAACCATCTTGCCCGAAAACAATTTACATACATTTTCCTCTGTTTTAAGAGAGGAAAAGACCCTCTTTCGTTCTTCGGACAGAAAATCGAAGGCGAGAGTGCGAGAATACTAAAGCGAAGGATTATTTCTCGGCTCTTTTGTACTCCTTTTGCGTGAAGGGAAACTACTGAGTGTCCTCCACAGAGTAGGGCGCCGTTTTCTTCGCAGACCCAAAATGGCGCGATTAGAATACTAACAGCTTGTTTATGGCGAAACGGAAGCATCATCAGGAAAATAAGTGAGTGTAAGGAGATCTCGTCTGCATAGTGCTTTGAATTCATGCAGTGGGCCATTTAGCCTGTTGCTGCGTTTGTGTTTAAAATGAAACGCCGTCCTCAGAAACTTTTTTATTTCACTTATAAAATATTGAAAGGATAAAATATTTTATTTGGCACATATTCAAATTTCAAGAGGAGGACATTTCTTTACTGTTTGGTTAAGTAAGGAATAGTTATATGTGTATATATAAACACACACTTCTCCCTCTATTCTTCACCACAAATACAAGCATCTTACACACTACACAACCTCTTCAAAATTTAGATTAAAAAAAAAAAATGGCATCATTAAGCCTTGGAGACCTTGTGTTTGGCTCTCTTCTTCTGCAGAGGGGTCACTTTTGCGGGCTCCAGCCCTTAGCTCCCCTTTCTGCGTAATATATATATATTCATATATATATATATATATATATAATTTTGTTGAGTTTGAACGACGGTTCAGGATCGACCTGCGGTTGACCCCTCTGCAGCATCCCGCCTCATTTGCTGGACTTGGTGAAGGAGGGAATTGCTCTCTGATCTCCTCCTGCCCTCGTAGCCAGCCACGCATGGCTGGTCAGGGACTTTACACAAGAATCTGTCCAGCTGGTTCTTGAAGTTATTCAGGTCGGTGTGCTGGAGATTCCTCACTTCTTTTGGAAGGACATTGAAAAGCTTTAGGTCCCGTATTCTGAGGGTATTTTCCATCCTCGTTTTCATTGCTCCTTGTCCCACCGCAGCTGGGACCGTACAAAATCTGCCTCTTCTCTCATTCCAGTTTGTTTCTATTTTATTTCTGAGGTTAGGGACAGAGCCCTCAAGTATTTTCCATATATATTATTGTGTACCGCTCGCACCTTCTTTCAAGAGAGTAGAGTTCCAGGGATTGATTGTAGTCGAGACGAGTAGTCTTCACCTTCCGTTTCCTCTATCTTAGACGTAAAAGTCCTTTGTATAGCTTCAATGCTATAAAAATGCTATATATATATATGAACTCAGAATGATCCCCTGAGGTTTTTTCATGATACACACAGACCGTGCATGGAGCAAGGAACTTTTCTGGGAAAATGAAATCCACTATAGTCCGAATAAGCAATGGTAAATGACAAACACTATAATTTTTTCGTTTTCATGATGTTAGCCCCACGTGGGCAACGGGTCACTCGCAAAGAGGCCCCAAAAATATAGCTTCTCTCACCAGCTATCTGCAAAGCAAATAGTATCCAGCTTTGGGACAGGATCTAGGGCAGTGATTCCCAACGTGGGGCGCAATTTGAATATTTTGGGGGGCAATTTGAAAACCAAGACTAAATACCCAAATTCAACTCGTTTGGCGAGAGAGCTACTGTTACCATTCCCATCTTCATATTTGGTGGAATGTGGTTTTAGTGCTGTAAGTGACTTACTACAGAAAAAAGAAACCGACTGGATATCACAAAACGAGGAGACTTAAGACTGAAGCTAACTAAGTTAGTGCCTGAAATCAAAACCATTTGTAGTAAACATCAAACTCAAGGATCTCACTAACTTGAGATTATCAAACTTTGAATTTGCTGTATTTTTACCTAATATTGTGAATTTAAAGTGGTATTATTGATTAAATTACTTTTTTGTGAATTTAAAATTGCAACTTTTCAACTGAGAAGTTTTACTTTAAGGAAATAATATAGTTAGCTTCAATCTCAAGTTTCTTGACTCATATTTAATGTAACTCATATTGAATGTACTCATATTATTGAAATTTAAAATTATAACTTTTCAACTGAGAAATTGTATTTCAAGGTAATAATTTAGTTAGCTTCAACCTCAAGTTTATTTACTCATATTGAATGTACGGTAACTCATATTAAATGTACTCATATTATTGTAAATTTTAAATAATACCTTTTCAACACCAAATTTGTTTTTATATTAATGGGGGGCATCAAATTTTTTGAGGTGTCGAGGTGGGGCATGGCGCAAAAAAGGTTGGGAACCACTGATCTAGGGTTTTGCCAGTTGAGGTTTAAGTTTTTGTTTTTGGCTAAAAATTCAATAGTTACCCCTTTTTCTTCGGTGTATTCAATCCGACGTTGAATGCAACGAGTCTTTTGCTTATATTGAGGTTCTGAATATAGTAGGCTAAGTGTAGCTGTAAACCCTAGATCCTGTCCCAAAGCTGGATCCTATCTGCTTTGCAGATAGCTGGTGAGGGAAGCTATATTTTCGGGCCTCTTTGCGAGTGACCCGCCGTTGCCCACGTCGGGCTAACATCATAAAAACGAAAAAAACTATAGTGTTTGTCATTTACCATTGCTTATTCGGACTACAGTGGATTTCATTTTCCCAAAAGAGTTCCTCGTTCCATGCACGGTCTGTGTGCATCATATATATATATATAATATATATATATTATATATATATATATATATATATATATATATATATATAGTTGTGCAGACAAAGTAAATGAACCCATCCACTGCACTCTATTTGTATGGCTATGGCTGGAGAATGTTTCGTGCCTACCCAAACCTTTTGCATATCTGGCAACACTATCCTACCATCCGAAAGTAGTTTACGCACGTATAATCGCACACAGAAACCTTAGTACGTTCAGATGTGAAAAGGAGGCCACGTGAAGGTAAGTGAACCATAAATTTGTTGAACGAAGGTGCTTTGCTTACATATTTCATTCCGTATAAGGTTACATTCCTCGTATAGACATAGTTATGTTATTTAACCGTGATTGATCGCTATTATAATTAGTTTCCTTTGCATTTCAGACAGCATTTTGGTGCAGATAACGTAAAGAACACTGGGTATCATGCCTAGACCGAAGGAGCTCTCGAGTGACCTACAGAGGTCTATTGTCAATGTTCATACATCCGGGGAGGGTACAAGATGATATCGGCGAAATATGGAATCCCTGTGTCAACTATTGGTCAAATTATTTACAAATGGAGGGACATAAAGACGATAACAACTTTGCCTAGGAGTGACCGGCCACGGAAGAGCTCAGAGGATGATTAGGAGACTCGTTCGTGAGGTTTGCAGTAATCCAAGAGTGACATCTAAAGACGCTCAAGGATCTTTGGCAAGCGCCAACACACGTTCATCGTTCCACAATCCAAAAAACCTTGAACCCATCAGGACTTCATGGGCGGGTCGCACGACGAAAGCCACTTTTGTCTCGGAAACACAACGTCCACAGATAAAACTTCGCTAGGACCCACCTCGACGACACCCGTATCACCTGGGGAAAGGTACTTTAGACGGATGAGACAAAGATAGAGTTCTTCGGCCATAATGACAGCACGGTGGAGGGAGCCTTATTGTATGGTGTCTGCTTTGCCGCTTCAAGGACTTGCAGACTCGCAGTCATCAACGGAAAGATGGACTCGATACAGTACCAGCGGCTCTTGGAAGAAAATATCGCTTCATCCGTTTGTGATCTGCATCTTGGCCGTGGCTAGGTACTACAACACGACAACGACCCAAAGCATACGAGTAATTCAACCAAGATCTGGTTAATGAAAAAGAAATATCGTGTCCTTGGGTGATACAACAAAGTCGCGACCTCAATCCGATTGAGATGCTTTGGAGAGACCTGAAGGGAGCAGTACACGCCAAAAAACCATAAACTTTATACAGTTAAAAGAATTCTGCGCAGAAGAGCGATCAGAAATCCCTCAAACGCGATGTCAACGTCTAATTCGTGATTACAGGAAACATCATCTTGCTGCTATTGCAGCAAAGGGAGGGACTACCGGGTATTGATTTGGAAGGTTCACTTACATTTGCGCACGTACCGTGTTCGGAAAACGTTAGTTTGCCTATTTTCTAATGTTACTTTTAATAAACTCCTTTGTTAGATGTAGGTACATTAAACATTATTAACATTAATGGTTCTATTTCGAGAAGTTTTATTTCAACCACAAATACATGGTTAAATATGTATTAGTGGACAGTACTTGCTTTTCCGCACAACTGTACATAATAAATAAACAAATAAATAAATAAATAAATAAATACACTGTGTGTATATATTATATATGTGTGTGTGTGTGTGTGTGTGTGTGCATATACTATATATATATATATATATATATATATATATATATATATATATATATATATCAACGTAAAGAACGACGCTTGTATAGGAGAATATTCCGCGCAAGATGAGAGAGAGAGAACGAAACAAATGAAAAAATGAGGTAACCACCCGGGAATCGAACCCGGGATCTTCCGATTGCCGGTCAGATATGATAACCATTACACCATGGGCCTCACTCAAACAAATGCCGTAATTCTTCTACATACGCGCAGAAACCGATGCCCCAAGGGGGCACCTCCCGCATGCCGTACATTATATACATTTAAACTGCAAACACGCAGTATAATTAACGTCTTGCGCGGAATATTCTCCTATACAAGCGTCGTTCTTTACGTTAATTATACTGCGTGTTTGCAGTTTAAATGTATATAATGTACGGCATGCGGGAGGTGCCCCCTTGGGGCATTGGTTTCTGCGCGTATGTAGAAGAATTACGGCATCTGTTTGAGTGAGGCCCATGGTGTAATGGTTATCATATCTGACCGGCAATCGGAAGATCCCGGGTTCGATTCCCGGGTGGTTACCTCATTTTTTCATTTGTTTCGTTCTCTCTCTCTCATCTTGTGCGGAATATTCTCCTATACAAGCGTCGTTCTTTACGTTAATTATACTGCGTGTTTGCAGTTTATAAATATATATATATATATATATATATATTATATATATATATACTGTCTATAAAGAAATAACAGGAAATATTTACAAATGGAACAATGGCGAACAATTAATAAATTTATTTAGTAATCCAAACGTTTCGGCAATACCTTTGCCATCTTCAGTGGAATCTAAGTTAAACAAACAAACCAAAACGTAAAAAAAATTTAAAAATAAAAAAAATTAAAGAAGTGATAGAATTAAAATGACAAATGACTAGATACAGATAACAAAAATTAAAAGCATATAAGATTTATCAAAAATACTTACACAGTAATACCAAAAGCAAGTTATCTGCCGCCATAGCTGGCATATGACTAAACAAAAAAAAAAAAGAGAGTACAAGAATGATTAGCTATTTTAGTTGGTTGTTTGAATATGGGGTCATTACTTGGTTAAAATGAATTCAATTTAAAGGAGGAGTTATTGCTATTTACTGTTGGTTTATTTCTAAAAAATTTTTAATGATTGCAAAATCCTTAAGTTTGTACGGTTAATGGCGCTGCTAGAATTTCAAATTTATGTTTGAGGAGTGGGTGGTTATGTTCAATATCTATGATTTCTGATGGATGCATAAGGTGGATTGGCCAGGGATGGTTTGTTCTGACAGGTAAGCCCAAAAGAAATTTTCAAATTTCTATAAATTTAAAGATAGACTTCCAGAGAATATCTGTCCAAATATTAATTATCAATATACGTGCGATAACTGTAAGGCTACTTATATTGGGAGCACGCAACTTCAATTTCAGGTGTGTTTATCCCAATATTTGAGCTTATCTGTCAGAACAAACCGTCCCCTGGCCAATCCACCTTATTCATCTATCAAAAATCATATATGTTGAACATAACCACCCACTCCTCAAAAATAAATTTTAAATTCTAACACGCGTCATTAAAACGCTGTAACAGGGAAGACGTATAAAGTTTTCCCTCTAGTCCTGAGTGAATTCCTTATAATTTAAAACCTAAGACTATAAAAGGATAGGCCTATTCCTTCAGGGGTTTATATAGTGACTGCCTATATTAATTACCTTAAGTAAATTCGCCGCGTAACTCCATCGTGGCGGCCCTACACCGAAAATGATCGTAACGCCCTACATCGAAGCAAACAAAGACCCAGCAAAAATAAGGTGAGGCAATTTCATTTTCATTAACATAAGGTTTCGCCAATCCGGGCGCTAAAATTACCGTAATCACTTAAATATAAAACGGTCCTTTAACAACCTACATATTTATAACTCTCTAACGAAAAAACATAGGGCTTTTGTCGGTAACCCTCCACTGAAGTCTGTTGGAAATTTCCAACGGATGAGGGCACAGGCAATCAACCCATAGCCCTATATAGTTTTTTCAGATGGTGGCCCGTGTGGGGATTAACCCTACAAATTTAAGGATTTTGAAATCATTAAACATTTTTAGAAATAAACCAACAATAAGTAACAATAACTCCTCTTTTAAATTGAATTCATTCTTACCAATAATATCCCCATATCCAAACAACCACCTAAAATAGCTACTCATTCTTGTAATCTTTTTTTTTTGTTTAGTTATATGCCAGCTATGGCAGCAGACGTATACTCTTGCTCTGGGTATTACTTTGTAAGTGCTTTTGATAAAGCTTTTGCTCTTAATTTTTGTAATTTGTATCTAGTCACTTGTCACTTTAATTGTATTACTATTTTAATTTTTTAAAGTTTTTAACTTTTTATTTTGTACTTAGATTCCACTGCTGAAGATGGCAAAGGTAGTGCCGAAACGTTTGAACTACTAAATATATTTATGAAATGTTCGTCACTGTGTTGATCATCAATAGCTATGATATATATATATATATATTATATATATATATATATATATATATATATATATATATATATATATATATGTGTGTGTGTGTGTGTGTGTGTGTGTAATGAAATGTGTTATTGTGTTTGGCAGCGGAAGTGACACCATTACCATTTCATTGAATTTGGTGGCACCGCTTTCTCGTTCCTTTGAACCGCCTCTGCATGGTGTTGCTTCCAGCATCGCGCACCACCACCATTTCGCTCAGACCTTCTTCTTTAGGGCATTTCAACAAGTAGGAGCAATAATAAAAAAAAAGGGACACTTGTTGGACTTGTGCTCGGAATGGACAATGGAGTCGACTCAGGACTTGTCTCAGGTCAAAAGAAATAATGTGGGCCCCAAATGGGAGGCCATAAACGGAAATCGGTGAAAGGCTTAGACCATGAAATGAGCTTGCTTTATGTACTTAATTTTCCCTCTTTCTTTTTTCTTAAGTTTCAGTTGGCAAATTTTTTTTTTTGTTTTAGCTTATTCCCCTCTTGCGCATAACACTTACTTTATATATATATATATATAATATATATTATATATATACACAAACTCAGAATGGTCCCCTGAGAAACTTATATGTTAAACACAGACCGTGCATGGAACCAGGAACTCTTCTGGGAAAATTAAATCCACTATAGTCCGAATAAGTAATGGTAAATGACAAATACCATAGTTTTTCTTTTTCATGATGCTAGCCCGACGTGGGCAACGGGTCTATATTTATGGGATCTCTTTGCGAGAGACCGTTGCCCACGTCGGGCTAGCATCATGAAAAGAAAAACTATGGTATTTGTCATTTACCATTACTTATTCGGACTATAGTGGATTTAATTTTCCCAGAAGAGTTCCTGGTTCCATGCACGGTCTGTGTTTAACACATATATATATATATATATAATATATATATATATATATATATATATATATATATATACATACATTATGTGTGGTGTGTGTGTGTGTGTGTGTGTGTGTGTGTATGTGTGTGTGTGTGTTTATCAAAATAATGAAATCTTTGTATCAGACATGCACACATGCGTGAAGAAAATTATTACATCTATATTTTATCCTATTCTTATAAGTTAAACTGTACTAAACTCTGTTCTTCTATTTAAGTATTTACTATTCGCTTCTTAACCAATCTACACTAACTTAACGAAGCAAGGCGGTAGTAATTTCTATAACCCTTTTCACTAATATGTTAACAAATTTAACATTATAGAAGTACTATCTACAGGGTGATTCAAAAGTCAGGTTACATAGGGAAATACTCTATTATGTAATGATACAGGGGAATAGTCACATCACATGTTCGATATGGCCACCCTTAACGGCAATGCACTTGTGCAGCCAGCTAGGAATATCACATCAATACGCCCCTCCTTCGATAACATCTCATAACTCATTTACCTGCAAAGAAACAGAAAAGCCCTATGTAACCTGACTTTTGAATCACCCTGTATAACCAAATCGGTATAACCTCGTAATATAGCAGTAAAGGCTATGTAAGTACAACTATCAGGGTTATAATACCCACCTACCTTTAATCTAAAGTGGAGAAGCACTTAGTAGGATAGTTAAAACTGTAATTAATTTGAGCTTATATGAAACAAGTAACGCTCTTGGCTAAGATCAAAGCTTTTCTAGGAAGGAATCAATGCAAATTACGTAGGTTTGCCGAGAGTTTTCATCTCAAACACACCTTTCAAAAACAGTATATATATATATATATATATATATATATATAATGTTGTAAAGAAGTGGAGTTTTCACTTTTGAAAAGTGTTTTAACTCACCCTCGCTCTGCCGTGATTCAAAAGGTTTATACAGCAACGCCATCTACCAACCTACGAAAAAAAGAGAAGCAATATGAATAATGGAACGTTTATTTTTCTCGGTTATATTAATTCTAAATTAATTATTATTTAATTAGTGTGGATATTATTTTCTCTTTTTCACTTCATACATAATCAAATGCATTTAATTATTTAGAAATGTCAGATTACACACACACACACACACACACACCACACACACACATATATATATATTTATACAGGTTGTCCGAGAAGTGGGGTGTAATTCGAAAAATAACCTATTTTAGTGGTTAGTATCGCTGACTACGAATCTACCTGTCCCGGGTCCGATTACTGGCGATGGCAGGCAGAAGCAAGAAGCTTGACCTTCGTCAGAATAAATGATTCGGGCGAAGCAAAAAAATAAGTAATTATAATTGCTTCATTAAAATAGATTATTTTTCGAATTACACCCCACTTCTCGGACAACTATATATATATATATATATATAATATATATATATATATATATAATATATATATTATATATATATATATATATATATATATATATATATATATATATGGTGTCTCAGAAGTCGCGCACCATAGGCTTTATTCAGATTTACGAGGTTTACCAGTCGAAATGGTTTATAAGTGATGTTTAATTACAATATATGTTCGATGATGTTCGACTAGTAAAATTAATAGGATCATTCGAAGATCCGTCACTGCAGCATTTTTTAGTTAGGTTTATAAGGCTAACTAACGAAAATATCACGACCTAACCTAACCAATCGTCAAGGGCGTACAGTTGACCTAACGATTAGTTAGGTTAGGTCGTGATATTTTCGTTAGTTATCCTTATAAACCTGACTAAAAAAGGCTGGGGTGACGGATCTTCAGGTGATCCAATTAATAGTATGTACAGTTAATCAAAAAGCTATATTAAAATAATTAAATTGAATGAAGCTACATTAGCCAATGGTGTTTCAGAAGTCGCGCACCAATGGCTAATGTAGCTTCATTCAATTTAATTATTTTAAGATAGCTTTTTGATTAACTGTACATAATTTTATTATTCGAACATTATCGAACATATATTGTAATTAAACATCACTTATAAACCATTTCGACTCGTAAACCTCATTAATCTGAATAAAGCCTATGGTGCGCGACTTCTGAGACACCCTATATATATATATATATTATATATACACACACCTTTGGTTTGCTTCCGCCAGAATTGTTCATTCTGACGAAGGTCAAGTTTTTCACTCCACCTTAGACCTACAGTTTAACGTGGCCGAACCACGCCCCACCAGCAGCCCAGCGTCTTAACCACTTGGCCACCCAGGGTACCCATTTATCTATCAACCACTTTCTTTTATTGTGTGGAAGGATGAACAGCTGGGTTTTGCTGTGCGACGGCTGCCGTCACCGGTCTCGATCCCGAGGCCGATGGATTCGTAGTCAGCGACGCTAACCACTAAACCACCGAGACGGTGGTCCATATACACTATATATATATATATATATACACATGAGAGGCATATGACAGAAATAGTAATAAGGAAATCTAACAGCTTCGTGGAAACCCTTGCAGTGAAAATAGAGAAACTAAACGTGGTACTGATAGTCATCTATAGACCTCCAAACTCCCCAAATGAAAAATTTTCGGATGCCATTGATGATATCAGAACCCTAATAAAGTCCCTAACTTTAAAAGACAATACACATACGGAAGGAAGAAGCAAATTTGGTGCTTTTAACCTAAACTCCAAGACCATAAATTGGGAAGAAAGCAGATCACACATGGCCCAAATAGAGTGGAGAACAGCTTTAGAGAATAAGACAACTGAGGAAATGTTAACCTTGGAAGAAAAGATGTTGAGAATTTTGGAAAAATATGCTCCAAAAGCACAGCCAAAAGGAAAGAGGAACTGGCTAGAGAGGCAAAAGAGAAGAATATTCCGCAAAAGAAAGAGAGTAGCGACGAAGTTAGCAAATTGCGGAGACAACAATGCCAGGAAAGTAATACAAGAAAAACTGGAGAGTATCGATAGGGAAATACAAACTCTGATAAAGGGCCATACAGACAGGGAAGAGGAAAAGGCGGTAGAAGCAATAAAGGAAAATCCAAAATACTTCTACAGCTATGCGAAAAGGAAAACAAAAACGCGCGCTACTATCAGGCCCTTAAGGAAAGGGAATAATAAACTAACAGACGATCTAAGAGAAATATCTGAAACATTGAGAACCCAGTATGAATCGGTCTTCAGTACCCCAAAAAGTGACAAAGCGATACATGACATGCTGCATTCTTCGAAGAGAAATTGCAAGGAGAATGTATAACAGACTTTGATTTTACCCCAGAAGATGTAGCGAGAGCTATAGAACAAATGAAACCGCATTCAGCTGCACGTCCGGACAAATGGAACGCATTATTAATTAAAAACTGTAAAACTAAAATAGCTAACCCCTTATAATGGATATGGAGAAGATCCCTAGACACTGGGGAAATACCGAGCATCTTGAAAAGAGCAAACATTGCCCCAATATATAAAGGCGGGGATAGATCTCAAGCAAAGAACTATAGACCAGTGTCATTGACGTCCCACATCACGAAAATATTCGAAGGAATAGTCAGAGAAAATCTATGACTTCTTGGAGACACTGGAAAGATTCAACGAAAATCAGCATGGATTCCGATCGGGAAGATCGTGCTTATCACAACTTATAGAGCATTATAACAATATCCTAGATGCACTTGAAGGCAATGAAAACTATGATGTCATATACACGGATTTTGCTAAAGCTTTCGACAAGTGCGATCATGGTATAATAGCACATAAAATGAAACATATGGGAATAACAGGCAAAGTGGGAAAATGGATCTATAACTTCCACAGAGAACGACTACAGGTCGTCAGAATTCAAGGTGTATCATCATCAGAATCAGAAGTACGCAGCTCAGTGCCACAAGGTACAGTGCTGGCCCGACTCCTGTTCATTATCATGCTAACAGACATAGACAGTGGAGTTAACAGCAACAGTATAGTAACATCATTTGCGGACGATACAAAGATCAGCAGAAAAATCGGCGAAGCAAATGAAGTGGAGGCCTTGCAGAGGGACACAAACAAAATGTACAAATGGTCAGAAGACAACAATATGACATTTAACACCGAGAAATTTCAGCTCTTGAGATATGGTCGAAATGAGGAAATTAAACAGACTGCATATTATGCTCCAGATAGACAGGAAATTCAGAGAAGCACGAAAGCGGTCGATTTGGGGGTAATAATGACCGATGATGACAAATTCGAGATACAAAATCAGATAGCAATAAACAAAGCAAGAAGAGTCACGGGACAGGTACTAAGAACGTTCAAAAGGAGAGACAAGACAGTAATGATTCCCCTGCTGAGAACACTGATCATACCAAAACTTGAATACTGTTCAGTTTTGACGTCCCCATATAAAAAGAAAGAAATTAATAAACTAGAAGAAACGCAGAAACATTTCACAGCAAAGACTGATGGCTGCAAAGAACTCAACTACTGGGAAAGACTACGTAAACTAAATTTGACTCCTTGGAAAGAAGAAGAGAGAGGAATACCATAATCGACATACGGAAAATGATCGAAAAACTAGTACCAAACCTCAAAATAAACCCAATTACCATCCAAACAACGCTGAACAATAGGAAAGGCAGAATATGTAGTGTTCCCAAACTAAAGGCCCGACAAGGGACCTCCTCAACACTGAAGGAAAATAGCATGGGTATCAGGGGTCCAAGACGTTTTAACCAGCTTCCTGCGAACCTCAGAAACGTTACAGGGGTCAAAGTTGAAGTCTTCAAGAGAAGACTAGATGTCTGGCTCAAGGCGGTACCAGATGAGCCGGTTGTACGGTGCGGTGGAGTGTACGGTGCGGTGGAGAGCACAAGAGAGCAACTCGCTCCTCCACCAAGCCAGGCCTAGAGGCGGGGCCACCAGCTTCACCTTCTTATGAAGAGAGACTGACGTACGAAACCGCAACGAGGTTAACGAGGTATATGGAATATCATGCATGAATCCGCACGATTTTTCATAATGAAAAAATTTCATCCACCAGGGTTCGAACCGCACCACCTCTTCAATAGAAAGGGTAAAAGTTAGCACAACCTGTCATACATTTAAACAACCTAGGAAATGCATAACGCTTTCGCGTTCAGAAACATTTTACGTGTTAACCCTCCCGCAGTCGAGGTAATGACTGGCATTTCATTCAAACTACCTGGTGCAACACTGGGATACCATAACGAATATCATGCACGAATCTAAACGATTTTTCATGATAAGAGGTAGTTGGTTTGAAACCTGCTGTCATGAAAGTGTATTTTGAATTATTATTATTATATTTTCTTTCGCTGCGTTATTTTCACACGGGTAGCGTGGCCGCCATTCGGACTCAACGTGTGCTGCGGGCGAGCCATTCTTAGTAACGAGAGGAAAGATTTCGAATGACTACAATTTTCACTATTTACCGGTTTATTTTTAATTAAGACAATGAACATGGCGGGGGAAAGCGCGCGCGAATTTATACTTTAACATTCAGATCGTGGAGAGAGCTTCTAGTTAACTTTAAATCACAATTACATCTTAACCAAACAAAACACTTTTTCTTATATCTCACCACCGCGCCCGAAACTCTCATTTGGGTATTATATGCTTTCAGCCCTCAGGGCATTTCAAATCTCTCTCCATTGTTGCCAACAAGTATTTTATGTTTCAAACAATTTCATTTCACATAGCTTAATTTCATAAAATTTGACTACCTTAATGGATTTCTTATCGAAAACGAATGCACGACAGTGCGACTTTTTCATATATATATATATATATATATATATATATATATATATATATATATATATATATATATATATATATATATGAACTCAGAATGGTCCCCTGAGTTTTTTATGATACACACAGACAGTGCATGGAACAAGGAACTCTTCTGGGATAATTAAATCCACTATAGTCCGAATAAGTAATGGTAAATTCAATCTGACGTGAAGGCAGCGAGTCTTTTGCTTATATTGAGGTTCTAAATGTAGCAGGGCTAGGCTGCTTTAAACCCTAGATCCATGTCCCAAAGCTGGATCCTGTCTGCTTTGCAGATAGCTGGTGAGGGAAGCTATATTTATTGGACCTCTTTGCGAGTGACCCGTTGCCCGCGTCGGGCTAGCATCATGAAAAAGAAAAACTATGGTATTTGTCATTTACCATTACTTATTCGGACTATAGTGGATTTAATTATCCCAGAAGAGTTCCTTGTTCCATGCACTGTCTGTGTGTATCATATATATATATATATATATATATATATATATATATATATATATATATATTATAATATATATATATACAGGGTGGGCCGTAAGTTTCCATACATAGGAAAACTAAACATTTTTTTATGGACAACCATTTTTATTTATATAATATGCTCTACATGGTTGCCATTGTTTTGAAAACACATTTCAATACGTGTTCCCCACTGTTGATGAACACGCATTAGCACAGTTGACGTTATGCTTGTAATGGCGTTGGTGATACGTTCCTTTAGATGATTTATGTCTCGTATCTTTTCCTGATACACCATGGCCTTCAAGTGCCCCCAAAGATAGAAATCAAGGGGGGTGAGATCTGGGGATCTGGGAGGCCACTCCACAGGACCACGCCGACCAATCCAAGCATCCGGAAACTGCTGCTGATCCAAATACCGACGCACGTGAAGACCATAATGAGGTGGAGCTCCATCTTGCTGGAAGTAAACTGGGAAGTTACCTTCCTCGTTTAGCAGGGATGGGAAAATCTCTTCTTGCAACATGTTAAGATACCTTTCGGCATTAAGATTTCCACTGACAAAAATTGGTCCAATAATTCTGTCACCCCATATCCCGGCCCACACCATCACTTTACCGGCACCTTGCATCTTCGTCGGACTCAGCCAGTTAGGGTTAGCATTACTCCAATAACGTATGTTTTGCCGATTAACCTCTCCATTGACGTAAAAATTTGCTTCATCAGTAAACAAGATCTTACGTCAAACGCATATTCTTAGGGTATCTGAAACATAAAAACAAACGTTTAATTTTTCCTATGTATGGAAACTTACGGCCCACCCTGTATATATATATATATATATATATATATATATATATATATAGTAAAAGACGCTGCGTGGCTGAGGCTCGAGTGCTTCATTAACACCACCCGTCCTAGCGAGAGCCGTGTATACTCCCGAAAGGGGCCACCAAGCTTCTAGGAAGGTGGAGGAGATGCGTCGTTACAAAAGTTGGATCACCTGAAGATCAGGGGCCCCAGCCTTCTTTAGTTTGCTTTATAAGGCTAACTAACGAGAATATCACGACCTCACCTAACTAATCGTCAAGGGCGTACAGTTGACTTAACGATTGGTTTGGTTAGGTCGCGATATTTTCGTTAGTTAGCCTTATAAGGCCAACTAAAGAAGGCTGGGTGCCCTGATCTTCAGGTGATCCTACAAGTTTACTGATTTAACGCGTGGGTTCAGAAAAGTGTCGTCAAAGCAACTGAGGAATATTCTTATCATTATAATTAACTTGTTAAGTTACCAGGAAATCTTTAATTACTGTTTATTCAAGACAAAAAAGAAAGTTAAATAATGTATTATAATTTACAGAAATAAACAATTATTGGATCACCTGAAGATCAGGGCCCCTAGCCTTCTTTAGTTAGCTTTATAAGGCTAACTAACGAAAATATCACGACCTAAACTAACCAATCGTCAAGGGCGTACAGTTGATCTAACGCCATTAACGTAAACACAAATACTTAAAATTTAGTTCTTAATTCGATCTAATAATTACTAAAACAATTACCGTATTTTACGCCTCATAAGACGCTACAAGTGGTAAGACGCACCTTATATTTAGCAAAGAATATTTAGGAAAAAAATATTTCGAAGATTTATGAGCCTGACAAAAAATATCTTCCCATAACTTTATTAAAAGAACATTAAACAAAACAATAACATATGAACCCTGAAGTGACATATTTAATTATCCTCAAATCCTGAGATTTCCGTGCTGCTGCTGTCATCACTGCTGGCATCGTCACCAACATCACTGCCACTAGCTGATTCTGGGTCGTCCGCTGTGTCACTATCTTCATAAAGAAGCTCGTCGTCTGTTCCATCCAATGAATTGCTAATTCCACATTTCTTGAATGACTTTACCAGTGATGTAGGTCTCGAGATCGGTCTCGGTCTCGAGACCGATCTCGAGACCCAATTTGCAGATCTCGATCTCGATCTCGGTCTCTGCTATTTAGATCTCGGTCTCGATCTCGGTCTCGACAGACGTGGTCTCGGTTTTTCTCCCCGAGACCTTTCGAGACCGTAATGAAAAATACATGTTATTGGCATACTCATGATGGTGGCTTGGTTGAACAGACACAGTTCAGAATGTTTATGAAAGTTTGTAAAAGTAAGTGGATGTTGAATTAGTGTCATATACATATATATATATATATATATTATATATATATATATATATATATATAATTATTATTTAGACCTTATGCTAATTGCCATGCCTCTGTTTATAGTACCGATATGTCAATTTATTTTTCATAGAAATGGTGTTGAAAAAATGCTATAGAGGAAACTCAAGCACGGAGAATGAGCAGATACAGAGAGACAGCGCTCATTCTCACAGCAGCGATGACGAAATAAAACAGAGTCAAACCAAAGTTCCGAGACTAATGGCAAAATATCAAAGCTATCGGTCCAAGCAGAAGAACGTTGAAACTGGGAAGATTTTGAACCGCAGGGAACAGTTGCGGCGGTACCTCTTAGAGATCGATGAATCTCATATTTTAGACAACTGCTCTCCAATAAAGTTTTGGCACCAGAAAAGGGATAAATTCCCATCACTGGCCAATATTGCCATGACTGTTTTAACAGTGCCTGCCTCTAGTGCTCCAATTGAGCGTGTATTTAGCCATGGAGGCATAATAATGAGGCCCCACAGAAGTCGAACTTCAGCAGATCTTCTGAGCATGCTGATGTTCCTTAAGTGTAATGAGCACCTATCATGCTTTAAATAAATGCACAAGTCAAACTGGGTAGTGGGTACGTTCATTAAACCTTCTGTAACAGATATAAAAGAAGTAAATAAATAAAAAGTATGTGTATATATATATATATATATATATATATATATATATATATTAGTGATGTAGGTCACATCCGCATCCGCATCCGCATCCGCGGAACATCCGCACATTTTCTCGCATCCGCATCCGCGTCCGCATCCGCACTTTGGACTGCGGATGTCGTGCGGATGTGGACCGTTGAGATAAAACGTCATTAATAAGCGGAAATTATCAAATTCTACTATATTAATAGAACTAGTTCATTGTGCTCAAAAGTGATGCAAGCGACAAGACGAGAGGCTGTTCTTGTATGAAGTTACTCTCTTGCAACCTACTTAGATCCACGTTACAAAGCTAAGTTATTTTCACCTAGTACATTAGAACGAGTTAAATCATCACTTGGCAAGGCAGTTGAAGAGCTTCAATCTCTTGAATCTGTCGCTTCGCCACCCACCAAAAGAATAAAAGTTTCAGTGACAGAACCAACACCTTCAACAAGCAAATCTATCACAGAATCTGTCTCTCAGTTTCTTGAGTCAAGCAGCAATGACGAGACCTACGCGATGTCAAAAGATGTAGTAAAAATGATCGAGAGCTATCACCAAGAAAAACGCCTGGCTGCATGTGACAATCCTATTAGTTGGTGGAAAAATACGCAGAATATCTATCCATACTTGAGTAAACTTGCAAGGAAACATTTAGCCTGTCCTCCAACAAACGTACCAAGCGAGAGATTATTTAGCAGTGCTGGATTAATATATGATGAAAAGAGAAACAGACTGGCAGCAGAAAAGGCAGAAAAGTTAATGTTCCTTAAACGATGAACATCTTAGTTTACTTTATTTTAATTACTCATTTATAAATATGCCTAATAAAACTTTAAACTTAATATAAATAGTTATCAAGCTAATTAAAGATCTCTTTCTATAAGGGTGGAGGTTGGGGAAAGAGGTCGGTGGGGTGCATTTGAGTTGGGTTCACGTCCCGCATACTGGTAACACAATTATGGTTTCTAATTGTGGCTGAAACTCAACAAAATATAACGAATTTATTTGCAGACGAATTCACTAATTGATTTCTATATTAGTTAGATGCTTGATATTATTTTATATGTTCAGAGAAAAGTACAGCAATTATTGTACAATTAATCAATTATACTACATTATAGCTACAGCTCTCTCTATATAATAACTTATTATATACGTTAAACACAACAAATCTCGAATATATCCTAAAAAATAACGAAAATGTAGACATCCGCATATGTTGAAATCAAACATCCTCATCCGCATCCGCATCCGCGGATGTGAAAAAAATGACATCCGCTACATCACTAATATATATATATATATTCATTTGTTAATTTATAGGGTACACTTTTTGCATTCAACACACTACATCTGAGAAAGTAGTTATTAGTTTATTAATATATTTACCATAGTCTAATTTCCATAGTAGTGTAAAACAAATTGAAAGGGCATGAGCTTGGTCTCGATCTCGATCTCGGTCTCGAATTTTAAGGGTCTCGATCTCGGAAGGTAGATCTCGATCTCGAACCTTTGATCTCGGTCTCGATCTTGGTCTCACAGGATCAGGTCTCGGTCTCGGTCTCAGTCTCGGACTTGGTGGTCTCGACTACATCACTGGACTTTACTACTATTTCTTCTCTCACTGCTGCCCATGATGTCTTCACCCACTCACACATCTGTGCAAAAGTGGGTCGCTTAAGTCGTCCTGTTGGTGTTAGGTCGTGGTTTCAAGCAGACATCCACTTGCCCCACTCCTCACGCATGAAAGACTTGAATGGTTTGTTAAGTGAAACGTCCAGAGGTTGTAGTTGCGATGGTTTCCTCAGTAGACCACCAGGACGCCGTGACCATACTTTCTCCAACCAAAACTTCACGTCTGCTTCGTCCATCCATCCTTTGTGATGAACATGAACAAGAACACCGGTTGGAATCATTTCCTTGGGGATGGTTTTCCTCTTAAACACGAGTAATGGCGGAAGTTTTGTGCTGTCTGCACAACAGGGCAAAACAACAGTAAAGTGGTTTTTTTTCATGGCCGATCTTGACCTTACGATGCTAAGACGCAGGGTGATTTTTGGAGACGTTTTTCAGGAAAAAAGTAGCGTCTTATGAGGCGTAAAATACGGTACATCCCAAGGTAAGTTGTCAGAGTATGAACACTAACACTGTATGTGTTCTTAACTTTTCAGGGATAGTAGGCCTTAAGTCCTTACTTCTTCAAACAAGAGACCTTTCACTGGACCAGAAATAACACTTTGGGTTGTTTTTCATTTGTATCAACGGTACTTTATCCTATTCTGCTACAATATATATATATATATATAATATATATATATATATATATATAATATATATATATATATATATATATATACAGAGAGAGAGAGAGAGAGAGAGAGACTTATATATTTGAAGGCATATTCACTTTTCGTACACAAAAATCTCCCTCTCCAACACCCCAAACCTAAATATTTTGGAACTCTATTAATAAACAAGGTTCTGCAATGAAGTTCTGCAGAATTTTCGAAGCTCTATAAATGGGTTTTCATTAGAATTTTACTCTTTTCCTCGAACCTAACCAAAGTTGTCCCTTAATTGAGTAAGACCGACCGAAATTCTTAATTATATTTTCAGTTTGGAGCGAAGAGAAGTAAATTTATTCTTTTGCTCGCTGTGTAATTTGGAGGTGCGGAAATATTGAAAAAAGTTTGCCCGCAAAACTTGGCCTATTTCCATCGCACAATTCGTCGACCTTCCCCTTGTTTGTGGACCGGCTGTTTCAACCCCAGATTCCTTCTACTCAAACTCAGTTTTGGAAAGAAAGCTAATTTGAACGGGGTGGCCCCGACGTGCGCCGCTCAGGGATGAAATTTTAAATATTTTCTTTTTACCTTATTCTGGCCATTTGGAATTGTATTTTAAAATGTTTATTTCAGGTTCACTTGTTTATATCACTGTGAGATCACTTGTTTATATCAATGTGAAATTACTTGCTTATGTCACTGTGATCACTTGTATATATCAGTGTGAGAACAAGTGCTAATGAATGAACAGATTTTGAAATACAAGAACAATTTTCATGTAAAGGAATTACATGTTTATGTCATGAACGAGAGGAAGAAGTTAAAGTGTGTGTTTGTGTGTGTGTGTGTGTGTGTGTGTGTGTGTGTGTGTGTTGGCGGTTAGACATAAGTGGGGTCGAGTGTGTGATAATTTACAGATGTAGTGCGGTAATGTTTTATTTTGTGAGGTAACACGTTTGGTACTTCAGAACATTAAAAAATTATGTAAAAAAATTGCGAAACATTTTTACTGTCGGAAACAAGATATGTTGGTCCTTAAGTTAGGTTACACTAGGTTAGGTTAGTTAAGGTCTGACCACCCTTCGAGCTCTCAATTACGTCCGAAACACTTATCGTGTCTTTCTCGATTCGATGTCACTGAGGTTAGGTTAGGTTAAATTGTTTTTGAGCTATAATATATGACTTTTAAAAAGTCGGTGTGTGTGTGTGTGTGAGGGAGAGAGAGAGAGAGAGAGAGAGTGTTGGTTAGTTAGTTAGTTAGTGTTATTCTCGTGTCATTATTTCCTTTTGGATCGTTTGTCTTGTCACAGTCTTGTCGTGAAAAATCCCAATTTTCGTTTTTAGTCTTCGAAATGTCAATTTTTCCTTTTCTCCCTCTTTTTTCCTTAATTTTTCGTTGTCTCATTTCATCTTGTTTTTATTTTAGTTTTGGGTTTAGTTACTTGTTTTTGTTTTTGTTTTTGTTAATTTCACAAATGTTATTCATTCGTATATCGAATCGTTTTTCGCTCTTTGGAAACCATTTGTATCCAATGGAATAATTTTGAAATGGAGAAAAAGTTGAAAATATAAAAATACTTCAAAACTAGTTTTGATGTTAAAATTTTCCCGAAGGAAAATTTGTCTTTTTTTAGTAAAAACCCTGAAAAAAAGTATTTTGTTTATTGTAGCTTCTTTTTTTCAAGTTTGCGTTGGATGTTAATATACAGGGCTATTTAAAATGATTCATCCTATTTCAACTGAGAATACTTCCGTACCTATCAACCGTGCATCAACTGGGCATACACCACATGAAAGACGAAATCTCCGAGTTTTACAAAATCACCGCGAGAGGGCTCCAAAGTCACGCCGTGGCCTAGCCTAGCAACAAACAGTCAGTGTGAAAATGGCGTCCGCACAGCAGAAGGCGTTTTGTGTGTTGCAGTTTTCGAGCCCCCTAGGTCGCCGGATCTTACACCGTGCGACTTCTGCCTTTGGGGGTACGTTAAGGATACTGTGTACGTGCCACCGTTGCCCACATCTTTGGATGAGCTCCGAACTCGCATTGTTACTGCCGTAGAGTCAGTGACAACGGACATGCTGGAGCGAGTATGGGAGGAATTCGACTATCGTGTCGACGTTGCTCGTGTAACTAGGGGAAGTCACATAGAGCATTTATGAGGTGAGAGACAAAATTTGGACAGTTTTTCTTTTGGTTGATGTATCACAAATCACTCTGTATTTGTAACATTAAAAAATATTCTCATTTGAAATCAGGTGAATCAATTTGAATAGCCCTGTAATTGTACCTGTTGTATACTGCAATTTATGTGGTAATAGTTATCAGACAGGAAGACCACACTGAAAATAAAACCTTCTAAATTTAGAACTTATAACTTCTTTGTGAGGGTAAATTCTAGGGAGAAAGTTTTCCTTCTTATGGGTATCAAGGCTTCTTGTCAAGTGATATAATAACTTGCTTTAATGATACATAACTTCTTTAGATAGAAGAAATGGTCTTCGAAACTTCTTTTTTGAGTGATTTGAGACAATAGAAGATAATGTTTCTATATATAGAAGGTTGCGGGAAGTCTTTGTTTTCTATGCAGAAACCGGTACAGAATTCAGGTCAGACAAATGCGGTTCATTCCACTAACTCATGGATTATTATTAGCAGCACCATCGGTCCCGGATCTCAGGGTCTTTTTCACTTTGCTTACAGAGAAATGGTGTTACCCAGTGAGCTACGGACGCCGGCCAGTATCTGAGATGCTGTAAAATGCATAGGCTTTTGAAACGCCACTTAATTTTTCTGCATTTTACCAATCCTTTGTCGCTTTGTCGCACCTAAGGAATAAAAATTAAAACTGAAGAGAATAAATGAATAAATAATAATAAAAATCCCCAATTTATAATGGTCTTAAAGCGGTAAAAAGACATTTGATAACGTAACTCCGCAGAGGCCTTTTCAAGAAAAAATGTTCAAAATTAAATCCAATGCAGTTAGCTCGAGTCGAGATGAGATGGTAACACCATTTGAAAGTCCCTTGAAGTGCCTTCATTTGGTACCTCATTTAAGTTATGCAAATAGCCCATTAAGCGGAATGTCAGCGTATAGTCAATTAATGTAATTTGAAACTATAGTTACATATCACAGGACATTTGTGTTCTGAGACACTAATACACCTATAACATTAAAATATCGCATATAGGTTATATATATATATATATATATATATATATATATATATGTGTGTGCGTGTGTGTGTGTGTGTGTGTGTGTGTGTACACGTTGCTGATCATAAGTATATGTCTGAGCCCAACCTATTTTCCATGCATAGAAACCAATATACAGGGTGTCCCGTAAGTCTGGACCCATAGGGATTTATAATATATTTTTTTATTATGTTGCAGGTAAACCATGTCACTGACTAGAGAGGAGAGAGTTCAAGTTATTTTGCTGGTCGGGACCCGCAGTCACCGGGAAGTGGCCGAAGAATTCAACAATATGCATCCAGACCGCGCACCAATCACACACAGATGTGTTGGCAAGTTGATAGCCAAATGCAAGTTGATAGCCAAATTTAAGGAAACTGGATCCGTAGCTGACAAGCCTCGCAGAGGACCTTCAAGGACTGTTACGGAAGACGAAACCAGTACCAATGTGTTGGCTAGCTTCGCTGTCAGTCCCAAGAAGTCACTTCGACGCATGTCCAGCGAAACTGGGACTATTTTGTAATTTTATTAATTTTGCCCTATGGGTCCAGACTTACGGGACACCCTGTAGACGAGAAAAGTGGACAAAACCAATAGAACCTAAAATAATAGTTTATATACAGTATAGCACTGTACACTAACCTTTTGAAGGAACCTATGCCCCCAACAAAATTAGTTACATCTGCTTCAACAGTCATATGGTTTGGAGCAGCCTTTTTCTAGTGTCTCTCGTGCAGCCTATCTGTGGTTTTATCCATTGTTTAAGTTCGGTAGAATATTTACATTTTCTAAATAGAATTTATTACTTCTACTTTTTGTTTTTATCCAGAATTATTTTTTATAATTGGTTTCTAATAAATCAATTGATTTACCTTTCTCTTTAGATATCTTAGGAAAATGTCTGATAATCCTCCGCACCACGAACTGAACAGGAAGTTAGTTAACACGTGAATTAAGAAAGCCCAAATACTCACTCCCCATAAACAGGGTAGCAACCGAAAAGAAATTGCAGAGGAACTCAAAATATCCAAAGAAGCAGTTTGGAAAGCCCGACATTAAGTGCGGGAAAATGGCAGTTTGGCTATTCATAGCAGACAAGATTGGTCTAGAATTAGTTCTGTAAAACAGGATCGCGTTATTCAAAACTCTTCTTAACAAATCGCTTTAAGACAACTCCAGAAATATATACAACCATTCAGGATGACCATCTAGAATTGTTGTAGACTGTTAAAAAAAAAAAGCTTTCAGAACTGTCAGAAAGCCGGATATTAGGAATGTGAGTAAGAAAAAGAGGTACGAGTCTGAGAATGAACATAAAAACCAGCTGAATCGGTAATTATGAAACACGGTGATGGTTGCTTCACTTCAGCTGCAGTGGGTGCTCTCGTAAAAATCGATGAAAATAGGAACAAGACTCACTTCCACAGAATTTTGTTTCAGGATGCACTGCCGGGTGGAGTTCATTTAACGGGGAGTGGAATCATCTTCCAACAAGTCAATGACCTAAAATATGCTGCAATACTCAAAAAAACGCACTTGGAGAAGTGGAGGCAGATTAGGAAGATTCAAATGCTAAAATTTCCACCACAAGTTCTGATCTAAACTCCTGAGAACATTTGTGGAAGCAAGAAAAAAAATGATGCCTAATAGGCGAAACTAGCAAGCGTAAAGGACCTCTATCGTAGTTTCTATTCACATTGGTAATTCCTACAGAAAGGCTATACAGGCTCTGGTTGATACAATGACTTTGAAATGTGAAGCTATCATCCTTGGTCGAAGAGGTCACACTAAATATTGAATACTTGTAAATGCTAAGTCATTTGCTGTAATTACTACTGTAATTCACCGAAAATGTGTCTGTCTGTCTGTCTGTCTGTCTGTCTGTCTGTCCGCAGGAAAAACTTTTACGTTTCTGAACCGATTTCGACCAAACTTCGTATAGTAAATGGGGGGTGATTATTAATGAACGAAAATATATGTGACCAGCCCCCCCCCCCCCCCCACTAACCAATTACTGGGCCCGAAGGCCCAAGCACCGCGATAAAACTATAGAAAAGAATGCAGCCATGAAAATCTGGAGCTTCACATTGTGTCAAGATTTGTGAAGCTTAAGATTTTCATGACTAGTTTTATTTGAAAATCAAGTTGGTGAATAAATTTAGAAAAGAATGTAGCCATCAAAAATTTTAGCTACGCATCGGAAGCCATGATAACTAAAATAAAATGTGACAAATTGTATTTGAAATTTAACTGCTTCGTGAGCTTCAAGTAAAATCTGTGAAGCTGCATTTAAAATTTAAGTGATTCGCGAGATAATTGTAAATGCTAAACTCTAACTTGCTTAGAGAATATCCCGCCCGTAGGAAGGGTATTTTTGCTAGTTTATTTATAATTTATCTATTAAATTACAAATGTTAATAGCTTTGTTTTTGTCTTTTAATTCACAATTTTGTGTGGACTCAGACTTACAGTAACAGTGGCAAGATGTGGAAATTATTTTTCCTCCAACAAATTTTTTTATTTTTTATTTTAGCGATGAATTGGTACAGAATTTAAATTCTGTACCGATTCATCGATTTGTTGTACCTGGTATTCCATACATTAAAACCAAGCTCACCCTCTCGTTTATTGTTAATTTCGCAGCCATCCCCTACCTAAAAGAAAAAATAATATATTATAGTCAACACTGAAAATTCCTATGATGCGCGACTTTTGCGCCACCCTGTATATATATATATATATATATATTATATATATATATATATATATATATACAGGGCGTCCCAAAAAAATGTATACACACTTTAACAGCTGATAGCTCAATTGATGTTTCTTTCTTTCCAAGTTAAACCCATTAGAATTAATAATGGCAGTCAGACTAAGCTTTGAACAAAGGAAATTCATTCTAAAATGCTACTGGAAGCGTGAAAACGCAGTTGAAGTGCAAAGACAGTTTAGGAGGGAGTTTCAAACAGATCCACCAACGCGACTTACCATCACTCGAATTAGAGATAAGTTTGAAGCCGATGGAACTGTTCAGAATGTCCACAAGAAGCGTTCCGGAAGACCACGGACATCGACAAGCCCCACAAAGCAAGAAAGAGTACTGGAAACGTATCACCAAAGTCCAAGAAAATCTGTGCGGCAAGCGAGTCGTGAGGTAGGAATTTCAGAATCGTCTGTCCAACGCATTTTGAAGCGCTGTCAATGGAAAAGTTACATTCCAAGATTAGTCCATGCTATTAATGAAGATGATGATCCGGACCGAAGAGTGGAGTATTGCGAGTGGTACTTGGCACGATGTGGATGTGGATTGGACGAAGGGGTTTCGTAGAATACCCTCCGCGTTCACCAGACCTCACACCACTAGACTTTTTTTATGGGGATACTTAAAAGAGAAAGTCTACGCTATAAAACCTGCAACAGTCGCTGAATTGAGAGCAGCCATTGAACGAGAATGCACACAAATACCAAACGAAATGTTTCGTGATGTTTGCGATTCCATTGCTTCGCGTTATCAGCAGTGCCTGGACCAGAACGGACGTCAGTTTGAAAACAGGCGTTGACAAAACAATTAAATAATGTCTGTAGATTCTATTACATTTTGAAAATGAAATGTATTTTAATAAACACTGCCTTTATAATTATTTAAAGTGTGTATACATTTTTTTGGGACGCCCTGTATATATATTATATATATATTATATAATATATATAAGTAAAATTAGTATAGGAACGGAAATAAACCTATTTTTAAAAAATCTACTTTAATTTTATTTGCTCGTGAGCCTTCAATAGTTTTCAGAAATGTTTCTACTCTTTTATCAGTTGTTCCAACTTCAGTGATTATTCCTTGCTTCTGTACAAGCGAATGAACTTTGCTTTTTTTAGAGTCGATATCAATTAAACTGCTCTATAAATGGATTTCAAAACTTTTAATAGTTTGGAAAATGAAATAGCATTTTGGATTATTGGCTAATGAAAGCTTGGAATGCCAAAACTAAATTAGATTATCAAAAAAAATCAATACAAAGCTATTTCGTGAATTTCAATATTGGAAAAAAAAACTTTAACTTTGATGTAAGTTTTATTTCTGTGAATGTTAAAAAAATATGCAGAAAATGTAATTCCATATAAAGCTCATAGTTTTCTTTATAAATGTTTTTATTTAGAAAAATTCTGCTCTTTCAATAGAAATTAGCTGCCACCAACAGTACAATTACATATCGGGCTTCTAATATGCTTTAGCCGTACGAATATATTTATGAAATAATAAATTAAATTTACTTCTAATAAATGAAAATAAGTTATAAAAATAATCTTTCTGGCAATAATAATAATACCAGTTACCATTTTATCGATTTAATCAGCTTGTTTTTGTGTTTTAAGATTTTCGCTTTGATTCACACTCGATAAGAGCGGTATAGTGAAATTTTTCATATAGTTATATTTAATTCCCTCTGCTATATATGTGTACTAGTACAGTTCCCGCCGCTTCGCTGACGGTTAGACAGGCTAAACTACAAAAAAAGAACCCAGCCGTGAAAATTTTGAGCTTCACATTGTGTCAACATTTCTGAATCTGGTATCTCCCAAAACCTCCTCACCCCCATTCATACAACTTGGGGGCTAACCCCCTCCCCCACTACCCCTACCCCTCCCCATTACCCCACCCATCCCCCATTACCCCCACCCCCCCCTTCCCCCATTGCTAAACTACAGAAAAGAACACAGTCATGAAAATCTTGAGCTTCACATTGCCGCCCGTAATACAATTTCTGAATTTTTTTTTACAATTTCTGAATTTTTTCTCACAATTTCTGAAAGTGTGACGGACAGACGGACAGCTCTCTTATTATAATATAATACTAGTACAGTTCCCGTCACTTCGCTGACGGTTAGACAGGCTAAACTACAAAAAAAGAACCCAGCCGTGAAAATTTTGAGCTTCACATTGTGTCAACATTTCTGAATCTGGTATCTCCCAAAATCTCCTCACCCCCATTCATGCAACTTGGGGGCTAACCCCCTCCCCCATTACCCCCCCCTCCCCATTACCACACCAATCCCCCATTACCCCCACCCCCCCCTTCCCCCCATTGCTAAACTACAGAAAAGAACACAGTCATGAAAATCTTGAGCTTCACATTGCCGCCCGTAATACAATTTCTGAATTTTTTTTACAATTTCTGAATTTTTTCTCACAATTTCTGAAAATGTGACGGACAGACGGACAGACAGACAGACGGACAGCTCTCTTATTATAATATATAGATTATAACTCTTAAGGAACTATAGTGTCATAGTTTATAGTAGAAATTATTTACGACTATAATTTCAATAAAAAAAATTAATTCTATAGACAAGTGTTTATTGATCCAACTGTATCGGATTATGCATTCTAATAATTACGGGCCTCTTTTCACAAAGAACTTCAACTCAGATGGCACACTGCAAATACATTAACGGTAATGGTACCTGCTTAGTTTACCCAGCAAACAAGGGTGGTACGTTTCATAATCGTTCATAAAACGTCTGAGAACATTCTATAAAAGCGTTTAGTAAAAACTTTGCCTTTAAATAGATATCAGAATAGTCGTACATTGGTATAAATTGTAAATAAAATCATGTGATTCCTCACTCTTTTCTGAAAATACACTTCTGCGCGTATGTACTCTTGTCTGCGCTCTTGCGTTACACTCGACATAACTTAAATGTACCTTTACGCCCTTTCCGCCCTTTCCACCCTTTCCAGTTACGTTGTGTAGCCATTTTTATGTTGAGTGAAACGCATAAGAAGAGACAAGAACGAATACGCGCAGTTATATAGAGTAAAACCTCTATAATTCGGCAAAATAATGTCTCTAGCCTTACCGAATTATGGCAAATTCCGAATTATAAGCAATATATTTTTTAGATACCTATAAATAGAAAACAAATACAAAAAAGTATACCCATCATAAAAGGGTATCATCCAGGGGAAGTTTTACAGTAGCCGGCAGTAGTTTTGAGGAGGTACATTGAGTCGCCAGTACAGTACAGTACCCAGCATTTTCACATGCGTCCCGACGCTCCGCAACACGTGCATATAATTCGGATTTATTCGCTATAGTTTGGCACCTATGCCGAAGTAAAGAATATTTACGGCATCTCTTAAACTAGCCGAAATAAGGCAAATTCCGAATTATAGAATGCCGAATAATAGAGGTTTTAATTATTTGCAAAAAGGGAGAAGAAATCACGTGGTTTTGTCTACCATTTACGCCAGTATACTATAAGAATCACCCGCTTTCTGTTTGTACGCGCACAATGGACATTGTACAATGTACATACGCAATAACGTTTAATTTTCTGCTTCTACTTGTCTTTCGTAAGATCATGCGCAGTAGTTAAAACCACTGCACATAATGAAACAGTCGTAAGAATTATGGAGTCCTTATATATATATATATATATACACACACAAAAGCCGAAGTTAAATTATAATAACTCTGTATACAAATTAAACATATGTTTTGGCCACTGATGATAGGAGTTTTGACTCCCGAAATGTTTGGATATTAAATCTTTATAATGTTGACGTGGGCGTTGATCATCCTTTTATCTATCTATCTATCCATATATATATATATATATATATAATATATATATATATATATATATATATATATATATATATATATATATATATATATATACAGGGTGTCCCGTAAGTCTGGACCCATAGGGAAAAATAATAAAATTACAAAATAGTCCAAAAATTTATTACATAATCTGTTCAAAGTGTCCGCCGTTGTGTCGCACACATAGTTGAAGACGCAATCTCCACTGCGACAGCACTTTCTGAATCACAGTCGCAGAAATTTCTTGACACGCCTCCACAATGCGTGCTTTAAGGTGAAAATGTTCTGAAGTTTGACCTCGTACACTTTGGCTTTCAAGTGGCCCCACAAATAAAACTCCAGCGGAGTAAGATCATAATAAAAAAATAATAAAAATAATAATAAAAATAATAAAAAATATATTATAAATAAATTTTGGACTATTTTGTAATTTTATTATTTTTCCCTATGGGTCCAGACTTACGGGACACCCTGTATATATATATATATATATATAGTATATATATATATATATACCACAAGGAACAGTATTAGCTCCAATATTCTTCACAATCCTGATAACTAATATCGATGAGGAAGTTATCAGTGAGCAGCACAGTAACATCCTTTGCCGATGACACAAAAATTAGTAGAAAAATAAGAAACCCAGAGGATATAGAGCCTCTCCAAGCAGACATGAACAGAATCTACAAGTGGACGGAAGACAACAATATGAAATTTAACACTGAGAAATTTCAACTGTTAAGGTACGGAAGAAGGAAGGACCTAAAATCCATGGAATACTATACCCCACATGGAAAGGAAATTCAGAGAAATTCTAAAGTAAAAGATTTAGGTGTTCTATTGACTGATGACGCGAAATTTGAAACATAAAATAAGATAGCAGTAAACAGAACAAAAAGAATAAATGGACAAATACTGAAAACCTTGTAAAGGAGGGAGAGGAATATAATTATTCCTCTATTGAAAACACTAATCATACCCAAGTTGAAGTGTTGCTCGGTCTTAACATCCCCATATAAAAAAAGAAGATATTAGTCAACTAGAAGGGATTCAAAGAAGCTTCACAGCCAAGATCAATGGATGTAAAGAACTAAATTACTGGGAAAGGTTACGCGAATTAAACTTATATTCACTGGAAAGAAGAAGAGAAAGGTACACCATTATTTACACTTGGAAAATAATGGATGAACTAGTCCCTAATTTTACTTTGAAGTCTATAACCACTCAAACAACAGTGGAAAGTAGAAAAGGAAGAATGTGTCGTGTTCCCAAATTAAAGGCTAGAACATCCTGAACCCTGAAGGAAGATAGTTAAGTTGTGAGAGGACCAAAACTGTTCAACCAGCTGTCCAAGGAAGTAAGGAACACGAGTGGTGTAGCGGTGGATATCGTCAAAAGAAGACTAGACGCCTGACTCAGAACAATTCCAGATGAACCGGGAGTACCTGTCTATATGAAGTGGAGAGCGCAAAAAACAACTCTTTACTGCATCAGGTCAACTCAAGAGGAAAGGCAACAAGCCCCGACTAAGCTGGGCATCCGGGATCCCGGAAGTAAAGTAGCCAGCTCATTTCCCGGGAAAACTGTTATCGATCCCGGGACTTCTCGGTATTCTATTTTCAGGGGAAACTTTTAAACAGTTTATTATGAGGTACATTTATTTCATGTAACGGATTTTCACAATTGAAGTTTTCGTTCACCCTGTTTTTTAAACTTTGAAAACCGTTTTCGCCTGAGTATGGGGTGAAATAATATCCCGAGATCCCGGATGCCCAGCCCTAGCCCCGACCTCTGTGAAATGAGGAATCATGGCAGTGGTTAGCGTCGCTGACTACGAATCCATCGGCCCCGGTATCGAGACCCGGTGACGGCAGCCGGCGCGCAACAAAACCCACTTGTTTATCCTTTCACACAATAAAGAAAGTGGTTGATAGATAAATGGGTACCCTGGGAGGCCTAGTGGTTAAGACGCTGGGCTGCCGGTGTGTGTGTTCGGATTTCACGTTAAACAATTCGGGCGGAAGCAAACCAAAGGTTTTTTATATATATATAAGTTCAAAGCACTTTATAAGGTAAGAGTTCTATATATATATATATATATATATATATACACACACACATATATGTATATATATATATAATATATATATATATAGGGTGAACCAAATGTAGGTGGACAGTAAATGATAACGTTTATTTTGAGAATACATATTTAATTTTTTTGTATACTATAATACAAAATAAAATTTAAATAAATTTAGTTATAATATTTAATATAATAAAACACAAACACCATAGTTATAATGAACACCATAGTTATAATATAATATAACACAAACCGTATTCAACCTACTGTCCACCTACTTTTGGTTCACCGTGTATAATATATATATGTGTGTGTGTGTGTGTGTGTGTGTGTGTGTGTATCTGTTTGGGCCAGTTAATTAACTGATATACAGGCATGCCTCGGTTTACGAATTAATTCGTTCCTAGAGAGCGTCCGTAAAGCGAAACTTCGTAAAGCAGAGCATTATTTCTCATAGACTTAATGTTATAATCAAGGGTTACGTTTTCAGAACAAAATTTTACATACAGAATTATATAAAAATCGCAAGAAAAGGTAATAAAACAATAGTTTATGCAGCAAACAATGGTTTGTTCATAGAATGCATCATTTTAAATAAAAAATAATCCTTTAAAATAAAAAAGAAAGCAAAGAAATATTAAAGTGCAGTATTTAGTTTTCATTTGATGCACTCGTAGACACACTCGTAGACGCGCTTGTAGACGTCAAAGCAGACATATAAACTGATGCATTCCCAGACACCAAGGTGCGTGAACGCGCCAGAGCGAACAAACGCACGCACGATGCTTCTGAAGCGATTACCACATTACGCATTGTATATGCCTGCGTGAGATAATTATTTTTACCTTTCAAATTTGTTTATTTAATTTTTTATTTAGTGTAAAATAAAATTCGTAAACCCGGGGATTCGTAAAACGAGGCGTCGTAAAGCGAGGTATGCCTGTATATACATACTTACTTTAGGTGAGTTCGAACGACGGTTCAGAATCGACCTACGGTCGACCCTTCTGCAGCAATTTAGGGTATATCATACTTTTCCGAGTCCGAATTTCACTCTGGCTAATATGTATTTTTATGTAAAATTTAATTCTAAGAGGGGTTTCTTTTCTACAACTTTTCCCAAAAATCGCGTTATCATGTTCAAAATTGCGGTTTTCTGTTCTATGTTGAAATACCGAATATTCAATTGAACATAACCTCATATTTTTAACCCTTTGTCGTAATTTGTTGCCATTTAGACACATTAACTTTGCTTAACTCTTACATAGGTTTAATACATACATACATAAGAAAAAAATCTACTCCATTTGAATCTTTGTAACCATTTGGACGCAGAAAGCGAAGTTCAACATTCTCTCAATAGATGGCTCTGAGCAATTACGCCAGTTATAATTGTGAAGTACAAGTGAGTGGACGCCATTTTTTTCGGTAAGGCCGGTCATCTTTCTAAAGACAAGGCTTACTTGGCCATAGATGGCATGAAAGTCTGGAGGGCCAAGGAGGAAGTAATGGCCTCATCAGTTGAAGCTCTCACGCAGAGGTCAGAGGAGAAGATCTCTGGGATATTCTTTGATGGCAAGCAGGATAGGAACACAAAGGTGTTGAAATATGACGAAGTGACAGGGAGATTTCATCCTGACAAAGTGATCGAGGAGCATTACACTATCACGTGGGAGCCTCAAGGAAAGTACCTCTTCCATTTCACTCCCGAGAACCTGAGGAAGGAGAAAAGCCTGCTCATAAGATCGCTCAGGGCCTGCATGAGTGGCTTCTGTATCACGGAGCTGATGAGAGTCTTGTAATGATTGGAGGAGACTCTACCAACACCAACACGGGGTGGTCTGGAGGCGCCATAGCCCTATTGGAGAAGATGCTGGGTCGTAAGTGCCACTGGATGATCTGTCAGCTCCATGTGAACGAGCGCCCCCTGAGGCACTTAATCATCAAGCTGGACGGCCATCTTGCTGTTGCGGATGAGGGAGCACGGACTGAAGGGGGAGGTGTTGAGGAGGCTCGAGGTCGTCGTGAAGTTCTGCCTTAACTTCTACTTCAAAATGTACTACGACATCAAAGTGAAGCACCACCTCAAATTTGGTCCTGCACACGTTTTTTCAAGCCTGAGGCTGCTGAAGAACCAGACTACCGAGGTCAGGAACATCATCTCTGCTGCAGTGATAAGAGGAGCTTACCACGCACATCCTGAGAACATCCTGGCTTCATTCCTGTGCAGTGAGGATGAGCATCAGAGAGCTTTTGCTGTGAGCCAGATAGAGAAGATCAGAGAAGGAAGAGACTTTGGTGATACGACAGTGAGGCCCCATAAAAATCCCAAAGTCAATCTGCAAGCCACTTCACCTGAGGATCTCATCAACTGGGAATCAGAGAATATTTACGAGCCTATTTTCACCTGCAAGATGACTTTGACTGAGCTCGAGGATCTCAGGAAAACTCCACTCAAAGTGGACGCTTTCTCTGTTCATACTCAGTTCTGCGAGAGCTGTACAGGAAATCTCAACTGCTTCCCAAGCTGTGTACGGTCACGAGAGGAGAGAAGGGTGGGTCAGAGCCAGGATAGACCATCGAGAAATGCTCCCAGTGTTCAGATCGAAGCAGGGCATACTTAAGAGCTTTTCAGGTTCCAGTGGCTGATGAAGAGGCTGAAGCCATCGTTAATGCTCATAAGAGCCGAAAGTCCTCATAAGATCATAATATAAGATCTTATGAGGCCACGCTTTTCAGGGATCCAGGAAGAACAGGCGTGTAAACTTACACGTGGAGGTGGCAAGTCTCCCGCTACTCGATCAAAGTAGAGCTGGTGAGCCGCGCCTATTCCTTGAAGAAAAACTTGAAATTCTTAAGTTTTATGTGAACTCTAAACATTTTTTCAGCACCCAGAGGTGTTGAAACACGCAAGAAAGCAAGGATGAGGTCAGAAAAGTAGCTTTTAGACTAAATCATATGCAGAACAGCTTCGCGCTTTGGTTTGGGTGCCCTGAGGCTGCGTTAGGTAGTCTTCAAATCAGAAAATCGCGATTTTGACCATGAAAATGAGATTTTTCGGAAAAGTTGCAAATAATAAACCCATCTTAGAATTAATTTTTACATAGGAATACATATTAGGCACTTTGTTTTTCCAAAATTTCAACCCTGAACCCAGAGTATGATATGCCCTACAGTGCAGCATCCCGCCTCATTTGCGGGATTTGGTGAAGGAGGGAATTACTGTCTGATCTCCTCCTGCCCTCGCAGCCAGCCACGTATGGCTGGTCAGGGACTTTGCACAGGAATCTGTCCAGTTGGTTCTTGAAGTTATTCAGGTCGGTGTGCTGGAGATTCCTCACTTCTTTTGGTAGGACATTTGGTAGGACATATAATGGATATATATATATATATATATATATATATATATATATATATATATATGGGATGAATTTCACAATAAAACACGTGAAATGAATGAATGCTGCAAAGCCACAAGGAAAAAGAAAAACGATTCCAAGTCCTTTCGTGTATTCAGAGCTACACCTCGTCAGGGAATGAAGATAAAAGGCGAGATGCCCATAAATATATACAACGTACAGGAGTTATGCAATATCATGAATATTGGTACTAAATTATGTTATCCTATTTCATTTTTAGATAACTGTCTTAAGAAAGCCAAGAATAGGTATTATAATAATGTAATTGTAAAGGAATTTCAGCGTAAAAATATCCTTAGCCTACCTTACCATGTTAATTTTCAATACCTTCCAACTTTACTTAAAGCAATTGGCATTAATGTAATCTTTAAGTATAATAATACTGTTAAATCACTCCTAATAAAGAATAGCCCTGATAATGTTGTTGGTTGTGTGTATTCGATCGGATGTACACAATGTAACTCAGTATATATAGGCCAAACCGATAAAACGTTAGATATTAGGGTAAAACAGCATAAATATGCTTGTAGAACAGCTAATAATTCCAATGCTTTATTGGGATCAAATGTAGAATTCGGACCCCAGCCTTCTTTAGTTAGCTTTATAAGGCTAACTAACGAAAATATCACGACCTAACCTAACCAATCGTTAGGTTAACTGTACGCCCTTGACGATTGGTTAGGTTAGGTCATGATATTTTCGTTAGTTAGCCTTATAAAGCTACCTAAAGAAGGCTGGGGTCCGAATTCTACATTTGATCCCTTTATTTAACCATATGTATAGATGTAACCATAGCATCAAGTGGGATAGTTCTAAAGCGCTTGTTAAAAACAGAGATATAATAGAAAGACATATTCTAGAATGTGCATTTATTCATTTTAAAAACAATTTCAATAACAGTGCGGGAATGTATAAAATTGACAATATCATGTTAAAATTTCTTTTGCCTTTCATTAACCCTTGTTAATTATGTGCTAATTGTTTTGTTTTTCCTGTACGTTGTATATATTTATGGGCATCTAGCCTTTTATCTTCATTCCCTGACGAGGTGTAGCTCTGAATACACGAAAGACCTTGGAATCGTTTTCTTTTTCCTTGTGGGTTTGCAGCATATATATATATATATATATATATATATATATATATATATATATATATATATATATCAAGTGTGTATGATTTAGGATTTTATTATTTGACTTACAAATTACAAGTTATATTTATGTAAAGTTCCTCTGAAAATAATATAAAATAATATTTGTTTATGTTTGTACCCAAGTCAAAACTCATCTAATTTAAATTACTTATAACTTCCTCACTGAATTTTAAGGATTTTAGGTTTAAAAAGTGTCATTTGCACTATATTGCCATCAATGAAATGGAATCATGACTCGTAAATAATGTTTAAACAATTTCAGTAATGCAGACCTCAGATATCAACAGCTTCACTGACCGGAAACTGTTTACTGTCAGTTCCCTGTTGGTGAGCTCCATCCATATCAGTTAATTAACTGGCCCACACAGATACACACACACACACACACACATATATATATATTATATATATATATATATATATATATATATGAACTCTTACCTTATAAAGTGTTTTGAACTTATAATTAGAGGCAAAACTATGATAGTTACTACCTACAAGAAAAGAATTTAAACAATCCAAACCAACATGGCTTCAGGACTGGAAAAGCATGGTTATCACAGCTATTACACCACCAAGGTCCGGATTATGTGGCGACTCGTGGTTCGGATCCCACGTAAAAGCTGTAAGTCCCCTCCGTCATATGATCTTAGATGTTGCGAAAGAAGTTAAACAACCCCAACATTACACTGTTGTTCATAATAATAATTGCAGACATTGATGCAGATATTAATGACAGTATTGTATCATGTTTTGCGAATGACAGATATATGCAGGGAAATATCGAACGAAGGTGACATAGAAAAATTACAAAATGACATTAAAACATTATTCAAGTAAGCAGAAGACAACAATGTGAAGTTCAACGAAGAAAAATTCCAACTTTTAAGATATGGTAATAACAAGGTACTCTTGAATAAAGGGTACAAAACTCTGAAAGACAAACAGATAACACCAAACCCACAAGTCAGGGATCTTGGAGTAATAATGTCGTCGGATGCAGAATTCAGAGAGCACTTTAACATTAAAATTACAACAGCTAGGAAAATAATGGGAATCATCTGGAGGAGCTTTCACAGAAGAAAATCAAACATCATGCCAAAATTATAGAAGAGTCTAGTCCCACCAATAACTGAGTATTGCTCAGTACTCCTAAGCCCATACAGGAAACAAGACATTGCAACCATAGAAACCATACAAAGGACTTTTACGTCTAAGATAGAGGAAACGAAAGGTGAAGACTACTGGTTTCGACAATCCCTCAAACTCTATTCTCTGGAAAGAAGACGCGAGCGGTACCCAATAATATATATATTATGCCTCGGTGGTGTAATGGTTAGCGTCGCTGACTACAAATCCATCGGCCCCGGGATCAAAATCCGATGACGGCAGGCGGCGCGCAGTAAAACCCAGTTGTTCATCCTTCCACACAATAAAAATTGGTTGGTAGATAAATGGATACCCTGGGTAGCCTAATAGTTAAGAAGCTGGGCTGCTGGTGGGGCGTGGTTCGGATTCCACGTTAAACTGTGGGTCTAAGGTGGAGTGACAAGCTTGACCTTCGTCAGAATGAACAATTCAGGCGGAAGCTAAACCAAGGTTAACCAAGGTTATATATATAGAAAATACTCGAGGGTTTTGTCTCTAACCTTAGAAACGAAATAGAAACACACTGGAATGAGAGAAGAGACAGATTTTGTACTGTCCCAGCTGCGGTGGAACAAGGGGCCATGAAAACGAGGATGGAAAATACCCTCGGAATACGAGGCCCAAAACTTTTTAATGTCCTGCCCAAAGAACTGAGGAACCTCCAACACGTCAACCTGAATAACTTCAAGAATCAACTGGACAGGTTCTTGTGCAAAGTCCCTAACTAGCCATGCGTGGCTGGCTACGAGGACAGGAAGAGATCGGAAAGCAATTCCCTCCTCCACCAAATCCAGCAAATGAGGTGGGACGCTACAGAGGGGTCAACCGCAGGTCGATCCTGAACCGTCGTTCAAATTCTCACAAAACATAAAGAATAACGATTTCTACAGTTTTGCAAGGATTGCAACAATGCACCCGATGAATCGAGGGCACTGTGATCTTTGTTAACTCTCTTTAATTTTAACTGCTTGAATTGGAAAGATGAAGATATCACTCTTATAGCAAGTGCCAAACAATTAAATGGAGTAAAATATTTCTGTGAAAGATGTAAAACGGAAATAAATTCGCTTACAGTTTATAAGCAAAAAGAAATACTAACGAAGCAGCGAAAGAAGAGAATATACAGGATGAGCAGAAAGAAACAAGAAAGAAAACGAAGAAAAGTGAAGCAGATACAAACATGTCACATGTCGGAATACTGACACACAAAAAGGGCGAAAAAAATATTGTAACAAACGCACTAAAAGAAACATACGTGATCAGTTGTAGAACACCAGAGTTAATAAAGCAAATAGCGAAAAACAAGTGGAGAAATCACGATAATAGAATGAGGTTATCTCCGAAAAAGGAAATGAAACAAAAAAAAAAGCAGAGATCCTCAGTGATAATGTGGAAAGAACTGCCCGCTTATACTATGCAAAGGGCTTTTGCAGATATAACGAAAGACAGTGCATATACGAGCACCCCACCATGTGCAATTTCTATTATAATAACGGTCACTGTAAATTTGGTGGCAGCTGCAAATTTTATCATCCCACCATTTGCAAGTACTATGCAAGGCAGGGGGTCTGCATATATGGTGAGAAATGCTACTATCATCATCTCCCAACAAACTCAAGGGACAATACGAAAAACGGCAAGAAACCTATGAATACAAACCAAGGAGCAAATTTTCTCGATATCGCAGACACAATACGGCTACTAAGCCTCATTCAGCACATACAGTCGACACAGTTAAGAACCTCCGAGTCGATCCGTTACCAAGCAAGAAACTACTAGCACAGGTAACCGGAAACGGAGCTTTCGTGGAGGACCATAGGAATGTAAAACACGCGACACTGAAGGAAATTGAAATACTCGAAGGAAAACGCAAAACAGAAAACAGAAATATAGTCCTCGCAAATATTCAAGGGCTAACACCGAACTACACGATGAAAAAAGTTTCATATCTGCAAGGATTTATGGAAGAAACAAGGCTGACATCGCATACCTCATAGAAACACATCTTAAAAACTGCCAAGGAGATTGTGAAAACTGCGAATACTGCACAGATAAAAAAGAAATAAGAATTGATGGTAACAACATATTACGAGCTGACACAACAGAAAGACGAAAAGGTGGCTGTGCTATATACATACGTGAGAGCCATATTGCACAGACAATAATAATAAGTAAATCAAACAGCTACGTGGAGCTCTTAGCAGTAAAAATTAGAAAACTTAACGTGATACTAATAGTCATCTATAGACCTCCGAACACTCCAACTGCAAAATTCTCTGAAGCCATTGCCAGCATCAGATCTCTATTATTAATGGTCCTTAAACACCCCATCCCCGAATATAATACTCTGCGGTGATTTTAATTTCCCATTTATAAAATACAAAAATGGAAGAAATGAATCTATACACCAGAACAAGGAGGGCACAAGAGAAGAGCAAGCAAAAATGTTGATACCTCTAACAAATGAATTTATGTTAACACAAGAGATAACAGATAAAACCACAAAAAATAACTGCTTGGACCTGGTATTTACGAATAACACCAACTTAATCAATGATATAAAAATAACACCAACAAATATTTCAGATCACAACATTATCGACGTATCCACTAATATGGCGAGAGCACTAAGTGAAAATACTCATACTGAAGAAAGAAAGAAATTTTAGATTTTTAATCTAAACTCTAAGACCATAAATTGGGAAGAAATTAAATCCCATATGGCACAAATAGAGTGGAAAACAGTCTTAGAGGATAAAACAACCGAAGAAATGCTAATAACCTTGAAAAAAAAGACGCTGGAAATCTTAAAAAAATATGTTTCGAAAGTAAAACCAAAGTGAAAGAGGAACTATTTCGAGAGGCTAAAGCGAACACTATTCCGCATCAGAAGGAGAGTAACGACAAAGTTAAATTAATTAATTGCACAGACAACAACACCAAAAACGTGGCACAAGTAAAATTGGAAAGTATAGACAGGGAAATACAAGCCCTAATTAAGGGCCATTCAGAGAGAGAAGAGGAAGATGCGGTGAAGACTAAAAGATAGCCCAAAATACTTCTATAGCTTCGCGAAAAGAGAAACAAAAACGCGGACCACTATCGCACCCTTAAAGAAAAGAAAGTAATGAGTTAACCGATGATCTAAAAGAAATATCTGAAATATTGAGAGCTCAATATGAATCAACGTTCAGTAACCCAAATAGAGACAAAGCAGTATTTGATAGAAATACATTATTTGAAGAGGAATTAAATGAAGAATGTATAACTGATTTTGAATTTATCCAAGAACATATAGCGAAAGCTATAGCACAAATGAAAACACATTCAGCTGTAGGCCTAGACAAATGGAATGCCTTGCTGATTAAAAACTGTAAAAATGAAATAGCTACACTCCTATACTGGATATGGAGAAGATCCCTGGACACGGGGGAAATACCGAGCATACCAAAAAGGGCGAATATTGTTCCTATATATAAAGGTGGAGGATAGGTCTCAAGCAAAGAACTATAAGGAAGATCATGCCTATCACAACTAACAGAGCACTATAACAATATTATATACATACTTAAGACCAATGATAACTACGATTTAATATACACGGATTTTGTTAAAGCATTCGGTAAGTGTGATCATGACAATTCAAAGCTGGGCACTTGCGTTTTTTTTTGCGGTACTGCGGTACTGCGGTACTACCGCACTACCAAACCGGTACCGCATAACGCAGTACCGCAAAGGATCGCTGAAAGTACAGGCTGTACTTTCAGCGATCCTTTGCGGTACTGCGTTATGCGGTACCGGTTTGGTAGTGCGGTAGTACCGCAGTACCGCAGTACCGCAAAAAAAAACGCAAGTGCCCAGCTTTGCATGACATAATGGTGCACAAAATGAAACACATGCGAATAACAGGCAAAATGGTCAAATGGATCTACAACTTCCTGAGGGAACGGCAGCAAGCCGTAAAAATTGAAGGTATATCATCATCAGAATCGGAAGTACGCAGCACGGTTCTACAAGAAACAGTATTAGCTCCACTCCTACTCATTATTATGTTGAAAGACACTGAAGTAGGCGACAACAATATAGTAACATCCTTTGCTGACGATACAACGATCAGCAATGTAATGTTTAAAGTTATTTAACTTCGTAATAGCAGAGGTCATGTAACGAAGATGCGAATGGGAGATCCGAACCACAGAGCGTTACATCATCTGGACGTAGAGGACGATCACTCATTTACTGAACAGACCCAACTTCGCTTAACGTCACTGTTTTAACAGGAAACAACCGTGGCGACGTAGTCGTGACGCAGACCCCCCCCCCTCATTTTAATATATATACCTAGGGTGTCTGAGAAAGAGTGGTGCAAAAATGATTGGTAACATATTGTTATTATCAACTAGTACAGTTCCCGCCGCTTCGCTGACGGTTAGACAGGCTAAACTACAAAAAAAGAACCCAGCCGTGAAAATTTTGAGCTTCACATTGTGTCAACATTTCTGAATCTGGTATCTCCCAAAACCTCCTCACCCCCATTCATACAACTTGGGGGCTAACCCCCTCCCCCATTACCCCCACCCCTCCCCATTACCCCACCCATCCCCGATTACCCCCACCCCCACCCTTCCCCCATTGCTAAACTACAGAAAAGAACACAGTCATGAAAATCTTGAGCTTCACATTGCTGCCCGTAATTCAATTTCTGAATTTTTTTTACAATTTCTGAATTTTTTTCTCACAATTTCTGAAAGTGTGACGGACAGACGGACAGACAGACAGACGGACAGCTCTCTTATTATAATATAGATTAATATACATATATATGTACAATATATATATGTTTTTTTGCATTTCCAAACTGCCCAAATTTAGGATACTTCCACATGATGACCATCATTCATCGCCACAATGCATGTTCGACGCTCGATCTCCATTTGAGCATTAGCAATATGCCCTTGTGAAATGGCTCCAATAACCTCTCTGATTCTTTGCTGGAATTCTGCCAGATCTCAGGGATTGCCGCCATGCACAAGTGTTTTAACATATTCCCATAGATAAAAATCCAAAGGGGTTAAATCGGGTGATCGAGGCCATGGTATCGGTCCACCACAGCCTATCAATCGCTGAGTAAAGCTTGTAACTAGAAAGATGCACTCTCACTATGCCCTTGTTGTAACGGCATAGTGGAGAGGTACTTCATCTTGTTGAAAGTTTACACTCCCCATGTCAACCCCAATAGCCCTTAGTTTGAGAGGAAAAAACATCTGCAGTATATTAAGCTAGTTTGCTCGAGTCACAGCACGATAGTCAAAGGAAAATGGATCGATTATGCAGTTATGCGATATAATACACCAAACGTAAACTTTTGGTGAATTCCCTTCGTGTTGATTTGTTTCAGCGGACACGCCGTGGTGAAGCTATAACATGGACACCTCGACCACTCAACTTAACCTCTTTGGATTTTTATCCATGGGAACATGTTAAAACATTCGTGTATGGTGACAAACCCATGCAAGGATCTGGCAAAATTCCGTCAAAGAATCAGAGAAGTTATTGGATTCATTCCACAAGAGCATTTTTGCTTATGCTTTAATGGAGTTTGAACGTCCGATACGCAGTGTAACATGAAATGATGTTATTATGTGTAAGTATTCTAAACTTAGTTTAGAAATGTAAACAACTATATCTTACCTTACAACCTTACAAAGGTTCCGTGCGATGATTCCTCATTTCGCTAAGGTCAAGCTTGTCGCCCCTCCTCTCTCTCTCTCTCTCTCTCTCTCTCTCTCTCTCTCTCTCTCTCTCTCTCTCTCTATATATATATATATATTATATATATATATATATATATATATATATACATATATATATATATATAGTTATTAATAAAAAATATGACATTATATTTGTACAATTACTTTCGCACACCTATATATATATATATATATATATATATATATATATATATATATATATATATATATATATATATATATATGAACAATACACAAACAAACTTTACACTCTAAAAACAATAAAACAGTTGAATTATTTCATTCAAATCTGAATAGAAAATTACCCACCTGAGGATTATTACAGCACGAATTCCAAATTGAATCAAAGCACACGTGTCTTACAATGAAATATAGTCGAATTTCAAACCCTTAAATTGGAAATATTTTCCAGTTTTACAATACTAAGCGCTATTCGAGTACCTAACTTGTTTTATCTGCGAGAACTCTCACTTACTGACATAATATCGCCCTTCAAAACTGATTGTTGTAGGTCTGTAGGTTAATTAAAATGTCGTGAAATTTAATGTAGCCTTCCTAACTTTGGATAAACTTAGGATGACCACCGCTCAGTGATTCCAGTAGATCAAATCTGTAAAAAGTTTTTATGTTCATTGAAATTCACATAAGAGTTAGTTTTACTTAATTTAGTTTTTAATTAAAGGGTCGGTGAGTAATTTAGTTTGAATTAGATTACGCATTTAGACTTTTAGACTTTTATTTTTACGAAACTGCCAGTTAAAGGTGCCCAAAGTACCCAGTTTTAATAGTTTAATTACGAATCCAAGAACCGTATAAAAAAAGAAATAAATAAATGTTATTTTGAGCGTATAGGTACGATAATTGTGGTATTAGAATGTTCAGCTAAGCACCAAGCATTCCATATATATTACACACCCTAAGTGGTTCTTCTCTAACATTATACTAATAAATAAATATTTTATGTATAATATCAATAAATTATATTGCCTAATACAGTGTAGGGCGAGGGACATTATTAAGCCGATCTCCTTCCTAATTGGCTGTGACTCAAGTCGTCCTTTGTGAACGAAACGAAACTTGGCAATAAGATTATTATCCTTCCGGAGCCATTCAAAGTCACAATCATAATAAACTTTTAAAAGTCTCGTTACACGGATGTATGATAATTATAGCTCTTGGCTCTCTGTTATGACCAACTTCCCTCCGATATGGCGGTCATGTGTGGTGAATAGCGATCCGCGGTCAGTAAGAAATAACGATATCTGTGCCTAAGGCCTATTTCAGTGCTATTTCTATCAAGCCATGTAAAAATTGCGAATTAGGCTCTTGGAACCCAAGAATTTGGATTTTCCATGAACCATACACTTAATTCTATAAAATAAATTCTAATACTTACAGCATATTACATTAAATTTTATATACCCATAAATTACAGAAATTATATAATCTTTGTAGTACTTCAAAGGTGTCTGATGTGGAATTTTATCATTGTTGAAGAGAAGGGCATACATACTTCTAATGCATTGCTGAAAAAAAAAATTTTAATCCCTAAACAAATTCCTCCCTATTCATATCGCACAAATACTTCTATACACAAATATAAACGGATTGGGTCAATAATTATGCGAGAAACCGGATTCAATCCATAAAGCAATTATCCTTGCAATTTAATGTCACTCGCCTAACAAGACACCTTCCCAAATTTCAAAAGGAAATTCCATGAATTTATTATTAATCCTAATTGTTGTTGCAACGCCTTAAAATATGGTAATTTTATAATATATATATATATATATATATGGAATGGATTTCACAATCAAACACGTGAAATAAATAAATGTTGCACACCCAGAAGGGAAGATAAAAAGCGATTCCGAGGTCTTTCGTGTATTCACCAGTACACCTCGTCAGGGGATGAAGAAAAAAGGCAAGAAGCAAAAATATATATATTTGTACGACAAAAACAAAATAGTTAGGAGGGATTAGCAAAAAATTAACATGTACTAATTAAAGCAAAAGATATTTTAACGAGATATGGTCCATTTTATACGTTCCCGAACGTTAAAAGTCCCCTTGTTAATGCTATATCAATACATATGGTTAAACAATATGCATTAGAATTATTTGCCGTCCTGCACGCGTAATTGATAATGATAATGATGATAATGATAAGCTTTATTGGCAGGATATAAATCCTATATTCATGAAGGTAATAGAAAATAAGATAAATCAAAATAATAAATTTAAAAACCTAAAAATTATGACTAAAAGAGAACTAAAGACAAGACACGTACTGAAACAAGTAATAATAAAAACTACCAAAGACTAAAACTACAAAAAGAAGAAGAAGAAAAATAAAAATAAAAAGTACACGTAGTGACAGTACCAACATACGAGTATATATGGTAATGATATAATGATAATGACACTGATAATGTTTATTGGCAAGAGACAGATCCCATAAAAAAAAGGCAAAGTATTCATCAAGGTAATCAACGATACAACTAATTAAATAATAAATAAAAGAAGGACTAAGGTAATAAAGAAAATACAATAATACACGTAAAGAAACGAGAAATAATAAAATTAGTAATAACAGATTCATAAAAATAAAAAGCGCGTGTAATGGAATGGCTAATGCGAGAGTTAAGTGCATCTACAGACAAACACTTTCATACCAAGAGGTCCACAGTCGAGAAGACATAAAGCAAGACTGATGAATAGCTTGGATTGTCTGGGTTTTTAATTCTTCTCATTAGACTGTATTAAGCACGTCTTGTCACCTTAGGGAGGCTGGGAACGTTGCTGTTAGCGAACATTTGAGAGGCTGAGCATATTGGAGGTAACTTATGCTTAGGATCTGTTGTAAAGCAAACTGAGGGTTCTGCAGGAGCCTTTTTTATAATTAACTCAGAGTTGTTGCCCATAAATATTAGTGCAGAAAGTACGAAAAAGAGTGTCTTTTACTTCGTTTGTACAGAATTTAAAGTTTCTTATACTCATGTTTGCCTTAGCACAGTGTTTCCTTATGTCTGAGAAGCCACTCTAGGACAGGGTTGGCACCAAAGTGGGTAACCGCTTCTGCCCACTTTTTTTTTTTTTTTAAACCACTTGGGGGTGGGGGGAATCGTATTTTGCCCACGTTAGTGGGTTTTTTCATATATTATTTTTATCATAATATTTCTGCCAAAATCAAAATTCTTTGTTCACTGAAAGTGAAAGAGTGGGGTAACATTCTATGGTTAGTCATACATGTATAGTATATGAATAATAATGACCAGTATTGGGTTATCATTGTGTATTTTGGTGCATTTTGTAGTATTTTGTGGTATTATTTCTGGGGTTTAATATTACCAAATTTAACTACCGGTACAGAAATCAGATGAGAGAAAGTGACAACAAAGTTGACATTTAGTTGAGTACAGTATTAGCCCCCCCCCCTAAAAAAAAACTAGTAGTATGAAATTCACATGTTCAAACACGTGAGAAGATAATCTTCTTTAAATTTGTATTGTACACTCCACAGTCCCCGACCTCAGCTAAGTTTCTGGCATTTTCTTATATTTTCTTAGTTTGAATGTACTATATTACTTCATTTATGCACACTGGTATTTTTTAGTAAATTTATATACAGTACTATGCGCTCAAGTGTTTTATTATCTCTTAAAAAATCCTTTTTTATGCTATACAACATTGAAGTTATGTTTAATTTGAAGCTAAATTTATCATTATTAATAATAAATAATTGACAATTATTAGTAATAATAACTAGATAATATTACAGAGGACTTTAATTTTGGTAGAAATTATGGTAAAAATAATATATGCAATACCATTGATAAAAATATGATACAGGCAAAGTATGAAATTCAGATATTCCATACAATACCTAGGCATTCTATACATTGTCGAATGGTTTTTAGGCAAAGTATGAAATGAATGTTAATGAATGTTAAATAAGGTTAATTGAATGCCCAGTTAGGTCAACTGTACGCCCTTGACGATTGGTTAGGTTAAGTCATGATATTTTCGTTTACTGTCAAAACTAACTAAAATATCACATACAGTTGATCTAACCTGGCATTCAATTAACCTAACCTAACTGTAATACAATATTAATTTCAGAAATTGCCTAAAAACCATTCGGCAATGTATGGAATACCCAAATTTCATACTTCGCCTGTAACATATACAATACCATATACCACTAATAAAATACCATTTGATAGGCAATGAGAGGCGTGTGAGTGTGTGATGCAGGTTATGGGTTGGGGCCACAGAGCCAAGGTGTCTGGGATGATCCCCCGTGAAGCACTTTCAAATTGGGCAAATAAGAAATGAGGAGTGATAATGAAGACAGTACAGTACTACTCTTTGCCTAAACCATGTCTCTAATAACTGCTTTAACTTCCATCTTATTGGATGCATAAATATCCTACATAATTATAATTTAGCTTGTACAAAAAATAGGTGGTTTAATTATTTAATAACATAAAAAACCCAGTTTTCACCACCTTTATGCGGGTTAAAAAACACGAAAAAACCCAGGTGTGTTGGGCATTTAAAAAATAAAAAGGGGTTTATTGTCAACACTGCTCAAAGAGCTGGTGATTGTTTGATTCAGATACTTAAATTCTTGTACCTCCTCTACTGTTTCGTCCCTCATTTTGAAAATAATATTAGCCGTTTGCTTTTAGCTTTTAGGATGGAATTATATAACCTTAGTTTTAGTAATTTTAAAATTAATGTCATGTTTCTGTGAAAATGATTCGCAACTTTTTATAAGGCGATCCAGACCTTTTACCGAAGGGATTATTAACACCATATTATCGGCATAGAACAAGTTATTTATCCTCATGTCATCTATACAGCATCCCACTCTTGCCTCATTAAGAGGGAAACCTTATCTAACACGTCTGTTCAATGTATCACATTAAACAGACGTATTAAGTGCTTCGAAAAGTTTACGCTCAAAGATGCAGATTGAGGCTAAAGTTTTGGATTTTGGCTAAAAATACAATAGTTACACTTTTTCTTTGATGTGAACTCAATCCGACGTAAATGCAACTAGTTTCTTACGTATACTGAGGTTTTGAATGAAGTTGTCTTGGTTAGCTTTAAACCCGAGACCCCGTCCCCAAGCTGGGTCCTATCTGGTTAGCAGATAGCTGGTGAGGGAAGCTATATTTTGGAGCCTCTTTGCTAGTAACCCGTTGTTCGCGTTGGGCTTCCATCATGAAAAAGAAAAACTTTAGTATTTGCCATTTACTATTACTTATTCGGACCATAGTGGATTTATTATCCCAGAAGGGTTCCTTCTTTCATGCACAGTCTGTGTATTACATAAAAATTATTTCAGGGGACCATTCTGAGTTGTACACACACACACACACACACACACACACACACACACACACACATATATATGTGTGTGTGTGTGTGTGTGCGTGCGCGTGTGCGTTCTTGCAATGATTCTGCTTGCATCTGAGACCCAATCACCCTTCCTGTTTTCCTCCGCTTCTTCGACGCACCTTCCCCTTTTTCCTCTCAGCATTTTTCTTTCATGCTTTCGTTGCGGTTTTTCCCTCGGGTCTCATTAGACTGTTGGTCGCCTAATGATTACACATCATTAATGGCGGGCCTCAGACGAAGGCTGGACCTGCCATTTCTTTTATTAATACCATAAATCATCGTCAATCCCGCTTTAATTCACGCGCCCTCTCATTAAAGATAGAAGAAAAGCAAGCTTTAAAAATTTTCCGTCCCGAGGCACTTCCGAAAGAGGCCTTTGAAAACCATTCGTCCCTGATCCAAGTTTGGAAAATTGATATTGATGATCGCTTCTGAAGGGGAGGAACTCGGCTTAAAAGAACGCTAATGAAAACTTCATTCACTGTTTGGTGAGAAAGTATATACTATTGACACTAATTTCATTATTTTCTTACCCTTACATGAGCACTGTTCATTACATATACAGTATATATATATATATATATATATATATATATATATATATATATATATATATATATATATATATATATATATATATATATATATAGGGCGGCCATAAAGTTTGAAAACATGGGATCGTACTAAGGATTTATTAAGATAATGTACAACAGGGAAAAAGAATTATCGTAATATACCCCATGTTTCCAGACTTTATGGCCACCTTGTATATATACACTGTATATTAGTTGGCTCATATAACCAATTTTCTTTTTCGTGTTAAGTTGGTGAGCAAAATGTTTTTATAGTGGTAAAAATTGCAAAATCCCTGTCATTTGTTTTAATTACCAAAAGGTTTTATGGCCCCTTTTTAATGTAAATTGCCTTTTATGTTTGAAAAAAAGGGGCATTTTTCCAGTTTTAACATTATGGGGTAATTTCAATTTCCTTTTGATCGAATTCCATAGTATAGGGACAAACTAATTGGATGTTATACCCATATGTTCGAATTCTCCAAAACTGAAAACTCTCTGGAACGAGATTTTTGTCTCGAAAAAAGAACGCGTAAATTCACTTTCGAACCGAAAGTTTTTCGGTTCCATAGACTTTATTTTATTTATTTGTATTTTTTTAAAAATATTTAATAAGTTTGTTTTCCTGTCAAAAAGGCTCCGTAGGTTAGGTTAGATGTAATGAAATAGAAATAAATAAAACAAAACGCAAAAGCGAAAGTTTTTCTGTTTGGAAGTGAATGTGTTCCTTTTCGAATTGAAAGTCCGTTGGCGACGAAAGCTTTCGGTTCTAAAATTTCGATCAGGAGAGTACACTACCCACCATTGGACAAAAAAAAAAGAAAGTCCACTGTAATTGTACGAAGACTATAAACATTATTAAAGAGCGTATGCCCGCAAATACTTTAATACAGAGTATAAACGAAGCAAAATACAAGTCAGATTTAAATGACGTACCTTCGACTCATCGGGTAAATCGTAAGGAAGGTTAAAAACCACATCCGATTATCGCCACAATTCTAACATGACGTCATAAAACTGCAATCATATTACTCTTACTTCAGCATAGTTTACACCAAAAGGTGAATCCATGAGAACTCATTTCGTCAACAAGTGGATATAGTTTCACGAGTGAACATCGGTCAATCTCCTCCGCAACGACGATTTTGCGGAACAGAATCACTAAGTTTTAAAATCCTATCCGGAAAGAGAGAATAAAACTCCTTACGAATATTTCAAATTAGAACTAGTTTCAGCGTTTGTAGATGCAAAGAAATTGCTCCTGTAATTACGATAAGAACTTATATATTTGGTTTTCTTTTCTTTTCAAACTGTAACAATTTGAGTCTCGGTTTTGCAGTGTTTGGTTCTTTGGAAAAAACAAGCAACTAGTACAGCTAATTTATTTTCGTTCTACATCATCGAAAGCAGTTATGTAGGGCCAAAACTCAAATTATAATTTTTTTACCTCATTAATATATGAATTTTATAATTATACGATATATATATATATATATATATATATATATATATATATATATACTGTATATATACACAGGGTGTCCGAGAATTATCTGTACAATTTTTGGCTGTTATTAAAAGTCAACCATGAAGTGTAGAAATTCCAGTGTTGTCCCATTTTACAGAGAATCTCATTAAGTTTTTTTCTGATACCAAGTTTTGACAAGTTTTTTAGAAATTCCAGTGTGTCCGAACATTATCTGTACAATTTCATCTTTTAATAAAATTCTTGATAACACACGTAAAATTCTTGAACAAGATTATTTAGAATCTGTATTTTCAAAAGTTTCTTTTATTAAAGTAACGTTGTTACAAACATTCGATATGTGCACCATTAGTGATTCGCAAAACATCCAATCGATACTCCAAATGTTGCCATGTACGCTGCAGCATATCCACATCAATTCGCTCAATAGCAGCTGTGATTCTTGCTTTTAAATCATCAATGTCTGTCACCCGCATACATTTCTAAAAAACTTGTCAAAACGTGGTATCAGAAAAAACTTAATGATATTCTCTGTAAAATGGGACAACACTGGAATTTCTACACTTCATGGTTGACTTTTAATAACAGCCAAAAATTGTACAGATAATTCTCGGACACCCTGTGTATATATATATATATATATATATATATACACCAGGTGTGCCATAAAAAAGGGTACATTTTAAAAAGGCTATAAAATCAACATTTGTCATTTAATTTTAATAAAACTTCTACACAATAAAACATATTTATTTATCTATATGGAAACAAGTTTTAAGACTAAAATATCAAATAATTCAAATTCTATCAACATTTAACGAAAGAGTATGATTTTTCTACTTAACATGCAAAAATTATAAACCTTTTTAATATTTTTTTATAAAATTAATTTTTAACGTAAAATTTACCTGAAATTATTAAAAAAAATTGTTCAAAATGCTTTCCTTCCATTTCAATAACTTTTTTTATTCTTGGCCGGAATATGGGAGAACTTAGCAGAGCGAGTCTACAGGAATAGGATAAAAGCTGTCGTTCATTTACGCGAGATCATCATTCAAAAATGGGAACAGCTTCCACAGCAACAAGTAAATCGAACCATAGATGAATTCCGGCCAAGAATAAAAAAGTTATTGAAATGGAAGGAAAGCATTTCGAACAATTTTTGTAATAATTTCAGGTAAATTTTACGTAAAAATTATTTTTATAAAAAAATATTAAAAAGGTTTATAATTTTTGCATGTTAAGTAGAAAAATCATACTCTTTCGTTAAATGTTGATAGAATTTGAATTATTTAATATTTTAGTCTGAAAACTTGTTTGCATATAGATAAATACATATATTTTATTGTGTAGAAGTTTTATTAAAATTAAATGACAAATATTAATTTTATAGCCTTTTTAAAATGTACCCTTTTTTATGGCACATCCGTTATATATATATATATATATATATATAACTGCAAACAACACACCATATAATTAATGTAAAGAACGACGCTTGTGTAGAAGAACGTTCCGCACAAGATGAGGCGGGAGAACGAGCAAAGGAAAAATGAGGTACCTCCCAGGAATCGAACCCGGGATCATACAATTGCCGGTTGGATATGCTAACCACTGCACCAAGGACCCCGATTAGTCAGTACTCGTAATTCTCCTACATACGAGCGGAATCAAATGCCCTGAGGGGGCACCCTCGCATGCCGTACATATATACATTTTAACTGCAAACAACACACATTATAATTAATGTAAAGAACGACGCTTGTGTAGAAGAGCGTTCCGCACAAGATGAGGAGAGAGAACGAGCAAATGAAAAATGAGGTACCTCCCAGGAATCGAACCCGGGACGCACTTTCAGGATGGATTCAGGACCTGAAAACAATGAAAAAAGTTTATATAAACATATGCCCGAAATCGCTTTGTTTCCGAGTTACAGCCCGTTATGTGTTCCAGCAAGTATCCGCCCTACCTTTAAAGGAAGTGCTTAAAATGACCGCCTTGCGCTTGAATACACGCCTGAACACGCCTCGTCATAGACTGCCTAACGCGTTCAAACATTCCACGTATTGCTCCGATTTTCTGGCATCCTTGTTCTACACGTTGGCGAAGCATTTCAACATTGTCAATGGGTGTCACGTAAACGATGGATTTCAGATAACCCCACAGGTAAAAATCGAGTGGATTCAGGTCCAGGGAGCGAGCAGGCCACGCAATGGGTCCTCCACGGCCTATCCATTCAAGGAAATGGTCATCCAAATTGTCTCTGGCAACTCGACTAAAATGAGGCGGAGCGCCGTCATGCATAAACCACATACGACGTCGGACATCAAGAGGAACTTCATGTAGTAGATCGCTTAAATCATTCGTTAAAAAAATTGGAATAGGATTCTCCTATTAATCTTCCAGGCAAAACAAAAGGACTGATTAAGTTGTCGGCAATAAGTCCTGCCCATACAGTGATACTAAGTTGTTGTTGGTGCCTTGACTGGATGATGGCATGCGGATTCTCTTCGGCCCAGTGATGAGTGTTGTGAAAACTGATCACGCCATTTCTTGTGAAGGCAGCCTCATCAGAAAACAACACGGAGGATAGAAAAAAAGGATCGCGAGCACACTGTTGAAGGAACCAAGTACAAAAAACATCTCGTGGTGGGAAATCAGCTTCAGTAAGGCCTTGTACTCTCTGAATGTGATATGGGTAAAGCTGTTGTTCCCATAAAATTCTCCACGCAGTTGTGTATCTTACACCCTCTGCTGCTGCTATCCTTCGGGTGGTGACACCAGGATGTTCCTCCACCCGATTCAGGACCCGCTCCTCCAACTCAACAGTTCTGGCGCTGATTGATCTCCCACCATCTGAAACTCACTTGTTGAATGATCCTGTATCACCAAGACGCTTGTTGCTGCGGCCGTATTACACTCTACAAGTCCATACATGAGATGCATGTCTGCCATTTCTCTGTTTGAATAAGCCTCCCTTCTCACTTCAGATGCACACTTCACTGAATAGCACAAAAACTTTTAAAGTTTTTTTTCACTGGACTGCACTTATTCACGGTAAGAAGTTACGAATACGGACAGTGAAACACCACGATGCACCTCTGACTGACTGATGGCTCTACACTCAACGATACTGAAACATATCATAGAGTGTACGAAACATTACAATCGCAAGGCCATACATGAAATAAGTCTCGTACACATTCACAAACATTGTCGGTAAGCAGTGTTTGTAAACAGTTTGCGGAAAGAATTGTTGGAACACAAAACGGGCTGTAACTCGGAAACAAAGCGATTTCGGGCAGGTTTATATAAACTTTTTTCATTGTTTTCAGGTCCTCAATCCATCCTGAAAGTGCGTCCCACATGTTATGAAACACCCTCCACGCTAGAACGCCCGCCACGCTTTGCGCAGCAAAAATCCACGAAACGCAACCTAGGGTGCACTGGGAGGGGGGGGGGGAGTGTGTTACTAAAACCTTCTCTAGTTCCTTCTTAATGTGCATACTAAATTTGGTGCAGATTACCCAAGCCGCTAAGGCGTGTATAAACGAACATAGAACACCAGACAGACAGACATCAACATCCCTAATATATATATATATATATATATATATATAATATATATATATATATACACACACACATATATATATATATATATATATATATATATATATATATATATATATATATATATATATATATCACCAAGAACAGGCATGATTTTGCATAATGCAAAATTAACCTCACCAACCGAAACTGGAACCTCTTAAGGAGTAGAGGTCGTGAATACTAACCACTACATTACACTCACGTTTTCTACTGAAGCGTTCCCGGGTTCGAATCTTGTGGAACTAATTTTGCATCTCTCTCTCTCTCTCTCTCTCTCTCTCTCTCTATATATATATATATATATATATATATATATATATATATATATATATATATATAACGTAAAGAACGACGCTTGTGTAGGAGATATTCCGCGCAAGACGAGAGAGAGAGAACGAAACAAATGAAAAAATGAGGTAACCACCCGGGAATCGAACCCGGGATCTTCCGATTGCCGTTCAGATGCGATAACCATTACACCATGGGCCTCACTCTTCCAAATGCCGTAATTCTTCTACATACTCGCAGAAACCAATGCCCCAAGGGGGCACCTCCCGCATGCCGTAACATTATATACATTTAACTGCAAACACGCAGTATAATTAACGTAAGAACGACGCTTGTATAGGAGATATTCCGCGCAAGACGAGAGAGAGAGACGAAACAAATGAAAAAATGAGGTAACCACCCGGGAATCGAACCCGGGATCTTCCGATTGCCGGTCAGATGCGATAACCATTACACCATGGGCCTCACTCTTCGAAATGCCGTAATTCTTCTACATACTCGCAGAAACCAATGCCCCAAGGGGGCACCTCCCGCATGCCGTAACATTATATACATTTAACTGCAAACACGCAGTATAATTAACGTAAAGAACGACGCTTGTATATAATGTTACGGCATGCGGGAGGTGCCCCCTTGGGGCATTGGTTTCTGCGAGTATGTAGAAGAATTACGGCATTTGGAAGAGTGAGGCACCATGTGTAATGGTTATCGCATCTGACCGGCAATCGGAAGATCCCGGGTTCGATTCCCGTGGTTACCTCATTTTTTCATTTGTTTCGTTCTCTCTCTCTCGTCTTGCGCGGAATATCTCCTATACAAGCGTCGTTCTTTACGTTAATTATACTGCGTGTTTGCAGTTAAATGTATATAATGTTACGGCATGCGGGAGGTGCCCCTTGGGGCATTAGTTTCTGCGAGTATGTAGAAGAATTACGGCATTTGGAAGAGTGAGGCCCATGATGTAATGGTTATCGCATCTGACCGGCAATCGGAAGATCCCGGGTTCAATTCCGGGTGGTTACCTCATTTTTTAATTTGTTTCGTTCTCTCTCTCTCGTCTTGCACGGAATATCTCCTATACAAGCGTCGTTCTTTACGTTAATTACACTGCGTGTTTGCAGTTATATATATATATATATATATATATATATATATAAAATTTGTCTCCAATCGCACCATTAGTTTAATTGAAAGCCTTTTCTAAAAGGAAACTTAATTATTTTTAAGTTTTAGAAAACATTGGGCAAATCTTCGTAATGTTTTTACAATACTGTAATTTATACTTAGTGGGGAATTTTGTTTCAAGAAAATTGGTGTTTTCTACCACAGGGTTGACAGCTCGATGTTCTACTGTATCACCGAAGCTATTTTATTGACACTCGATACCATCAGTCATGAAGTATGTCTAACTGCTTTTGGTTAGTCTAGCTCGATGAAACATACTAGCAGACAACATTCAAATATGTTGCCAATTTGCCATATAAAGGCGCATCTTAGACATAGCCAAAATGATCTTTAAAACTCTTTATCATGATCATTATTTAAAGCTTATCATTATCATTATCATCATTATCATTATTATCATTATTATCATTATCATTAAAGAAAATTAATTGAACCAAACCTGTACAAAGAACTGTAATGATGTGGTTATTTAACTTCCTTCGCAACATCTAAGCTCACGCGACGGAAGGGACCTACTAAAGCTTTACGTGGGATCCGAGGTACCACGGGTCGTTACATAGTGTTTGAACGCGGAGGACGGTCTCCCATCCAACTACCATCGAACCCAATGTTTTTTAACTTTGCTGATCAACGGGAAACGTTGTTACGACATTGGTTACGACCTGATCTCTTACGCAAACAAAAATATTGCGTTGACTCAAACAAAAATAAACGTTTCAACAAAATGTTTCAACAAAACGTTTCAACAAAATGTTTCAACAAAATGTTTCAACAAAATGTTTCAACAAAACGTTTCAACAAAACGTTTCAACAAAATGTTTCAACAAAATGTTTGTTTTATTTTTAGACACTCAAATTTTTATCTCTTTTTACAAAATTATTATTATTTTTTTTGAATAGTAATTTACTTCAGTAAAAATGTTAGTTGATTGAACAAAATCCGCGTTTGTTTGTTTTAAACAATAATTTGTTTAAATTAAACATAAATTGTTTTCATTTCCGAATTACTGAAATGTTTATGTATATTTTAGTAATTAGAATTTCTTCGCTTAATTTCAACTATTATATATATATATATATATATACTGCATGTAAGACTCCTTATATAACTATAAGGAACTTCCGCTTCTGTACAAGTGAAGCTAAAGACACTTTCTTTCGTACTTTCTGCAGTAATATTTAGGGACAGCAACTCTGGGTGAATTATAAAAAAAGTTCTGGCAGAACCCTAAATTTGCTGTACAACAGGTCTTTTAGATTCCTACATAAATTACCCCCGAGATGCTCAGCTTCGCAAATGTTTGTTACCCGCAATGTCCCGAGGTTCCCGGAGGTAACAAGACGTGCTCAATACAGTCTAATGCGAAGAATTAAAAAATCAACCAACCCGATTATCCAAGCTATTCATGAGTCCTGCCGTTTGTTTTCTAAGCTATGGAATTTATGGTACGAAAACGTCTGTCTGTAGCTCCACTTAACTTCGACATTACTGTATTATTTCTAATTAATTGTATATATTTTTATCCTTAGTATGTGAACTGTCATTATATTATTAATATTCGTCAAATGGACTATAGTCTGCCAATAAATCTTTTAATTTTAATTTTCTTATATATATATATACATATACACACACACACACACACACACTCTGTGTGTGTGTGTGTGTGTTGTGTGTGTATATTATATATAATATATATTCAATTTTATTTTTATTAGAGTCGAACCGTTCCCGCTTTCCCTGAGATTCTTTACATAACGTACAGAATGCTTTTACCTGTTACGCCAGCCCGACATCCCGAGCTGCGAATGCATTTGACAAATTTGGTATTTATACTCGTAGTTGTGTTCTAAATTTGAATTTTATTAAATTACTTTTTAGCTGAAAATTTTTATATTTTCATCCAAAAACTTTTTATAATTTGAAGAAAATAAAAAAATATATATTTTTTAAACTAAAACAATTAATATTAATTCTTATGTTATGAAATTTATATCCTGCCAATGAAGTTTATCACTATCATTAATGTTATTATTATCATCATTATTATCCTTATCGTTATGGGCGGATGCATTCATGTGTGTGTATATATGGGTTGTTGTTCGGGAATACAGAGTGTTCAAAAAGAAACGCAACCCATTGCAGAATTCGTATATGTCATCGTAACCTAAGCATTTTCTTTCTGTTTCGGGTTGCGTTTCTTTTTGAATACCCTGTATAATTCTCTATTGTTTATTCACAATAAAAATCTACAGTAATAAAATGAAGCCAAAAAGTGTGTCAAAGTGGTTAACTGAACTTGGTTTGTTGTTTTGAAGATTTGATTTTTCTTTGTTGATAACAAAATTAATCCAACAAAATACATTTGTTAACTCTAAATTAAACAATTGTTATATTTTAATCATTACTTTATTTGATCCAAACAAAAAGTGATCAATTAAACGTGTTTTCTTGTTTTTAATAAAATTTTCTCTGTAACCAGACCTAATCTAACCTAACTTTCACTTTTTTTCCCAGTTAATTCTAAATAGGGAGATATGTTCTTCTCTTCAAGGCCTCTCCGCCTCTTCCCTCCTAAAGTTAGGCCATTTCATCAGTTTTGGGTTTGGTAATGGAACATTTCAGAAAACAATTAGAAACTTATTAAAACTGAAGAGTTTTTAAGGTTTCAAAGATTGGAAAAGTCCGTAACTGAAGTATGGTTCAGGGTCTAGATTTTAACCTCAATTCTTAAACCATGCACTCAGTTAACATTTACTTATTGGACATGGCTGTCTCTAACTGAAATATTAAGGTATATTAATTATATATTAACTCTCTCTCTCTCTCTCTCTCTCTCTCTCTCTCTCTCTCTCTCTCTCTCTCTCTCTCTCTCTCTCTCTCTCTCTCTCTCTCTCTCTCTCTCTCTCTCTCTCTCTCAACATTTCCTCCTACACTTAATTCTCTCCCCACTTCAGAGACACGTTTCTGGTTGACTGTGCCCCACATAGCATGATCAACCATCGAGCAACTCATTTTTTCATCATTTGCCTTATAAACACCTCCAAGTGCGAAACTCTTGAATTCGCCGTAGCAACAGCGGGTGATCACCCACGAAATAACTTTCAATCTTCATAAAGGACAAGTACACGGGGATAGATACAGGGACCTCTCACTGATATTCCTCGTCGAAAAGAGATTTTCTCTACTCTCGTGGCACAACACCGCGAAGTATGAACGACTCAATATATCACTTGCTGCATAAACACCTTTCATGGCAGGAGACTCAAGTTGAAACTCCGCGACATTCAAAGAGTTGGCAGACAAATGCACATGACAGACATCCAATTACAGTAAACACGCTCACACACTTGCCAGCCTTGTTACTGTGTCCAAGAATAAAGTTGAAAAATATTTTGTAGAAACACATAATTTCATAGCGAACAAAAGAAAAAAAATTAAAAAATGCATGGCATTGAGTAAGTGATGCAGAGTTGCGTTTCTTCCATTACGATTTCTTTTTTCTCTTCTTTCTCATGGGTGGCTGGATGCACGTGACGGGTGAGGGCATGATGTGGAAAATCTGACTTTTGTTCTTAATTCCTGTTTCCACCCCTTTCCTGTATAAGCATTTCATCACTTTGCCGGCGTGATGGCTTTGCGCGTACATGGGTGTAGACATGCAGAGTTTAACATTTACCTCTCTCTTAATCCTTTTGGGGCTAGCCCGAAGTGAGTCATGGGGTTTTTGTTAGACCGATACTTCAATAAATAGAGCTGTAAATGTTTTGTATAAAATCAAAACCATACGTTCGAGGTTTTTGTGAAGATACCGAGTAGTTGATATAAGATTAGCACAAATATATTATTAGTAGGGCGACCCAAATTTAATAAAGTTAATAATAAGGTTAAAAATTTGCTATTAGGTTAATAAAGTTAATATTTTAGTTATGGGTTAATAAAGTTAATAAAATTATTAATAAGGTTAAAAATTTGCTATTGTAAGTTAAAACTTTCTTGATGGATTAATGAATTAAAATTAACGAAAATGTGGAGTGAAATTGCATAAACAAATAAATGATTTCCGGTTCTTTAACATGATGTTATAATATGCATTCTGGATTCTTCGTTGGAACTGATCGAAAAGGTTGAAGAAAGTTGCTACACAATTGCCGAAGCTCACGAGAACTTCGATCAACTTTGCAGACGACCCTTACAATTTAAAAGAGTACCTTACCAAACGATTGCAGCGGAATAAAATCAAAGAAATCATATTCTTCAAACGGGAAGAAATTTCGCCCAAACTATATACCAAATTACAAGCATCACAAGCTACTTCGGCTGTGATGGAGCGCAGCTTCTCCATGCTGAAAAAACTTTTGACAAAAGACAGAAACTTCCTGCCGGAAAATATTGAGAAGTACATTGTGCTTCATTATAATTCAGTCACTAAATAAATTCATTAATAATTTAATAAACAAATAAATGTGATGTATTTTATTATTAAGCGTTAATATTTATCCACAAATAAGTCGCAAATAAAGAAATTTTTAGGTTAAATAAAGTTAATAATTAGTAAGAATAAAGTTAATAACTTCAATTTTTTAGGTTAAAATTGGGTCGCCCTAAAATTTATTAGTTAGTTTATATAACGGTGCTATCTAGTGTACGATTTCTATATGTGCATAGCGTAATTGTAGAGCTAACTTATATATTCTCCTCTTTCCTGTAAAATGTAAAATTTTCTTGGCTACTTTTCCAGGGTCAAGGTATTTTCTTCAACCTTTTTCCGTACCTGCCTCTGTCGGGGAGGGAGGGAACGGTGGGTGGGGTGAGAGCCTTATGCTATTCTATCTAGTTTTCTACTACTGCTAGAATAATTAAAAAATTAACTAGTTTAATAACAGGAACCTCCACGAGTGAACCGAAAAGTCTTTGAGGCTTCCTCTTTTCCTTGTAACTCCTTGCAACTCTCTCTCTCTCTCTCTCTCTCTCTCTCTCTCTCTCTCTCTCTCTATATATATATATATATATATATATATATATATATATACACTTTCTTAACATTTAAGTAATTATGAACTGGAGGGAAGAAATAACTAAATATTTCCCAGATGAAAAGATTCAATAATTAACCTGTCAAAAGCAGGTTTCCCTTATTGGTAAATGCAATATCGAATAAACTGTATCTCCAATACGAGTATGTTTTAAAACTTTGACTATAAGAGCTTTTGTTTAATTATGAACGGGAAAAACTAAGGCGAGAGTAATCCCTATATGTTAAGTTAGGAGTGTAAGTTAAGAGTGCAGCGAAAGTTTAGGAATAAATGAATGAGCCAAAATAGACGAGAAAGAATGAGGGGAAAAGTAGATTGGAATTTGGAGTGGGCAGCGAATGAGGTGTTGCGTGTTTATGTAGGTAAATATCGCGGTGTAGAAACGATAAATATTTATTTAAAAGTGATGTTTATTTCAGTTTTTAATGATGTAATCATGAATATTATAATATAATGTTGCCTTTATTTAATTATTTGCGTATTATTCATTCATTTATAATCGCTAAAATTACATACGTGAATATGGAGATACGCGCAACTATATACGTATGAATACATGACGCAATAATCTCTAATAATAGAGATTGAAATAAAGAGAAAATATGATCTTAAACCCCGAGTTGCACTTGAAGGATATGAACTCCGATCTCACTGCCATGGACCATGCATTTGATGTATGATAAATCAAGAGGCTTCGATGCTATATTAAGAATTCTCTATAGGCTTCAGACTCTATCCTCCTTTCTCTTCCCTACTGCCGACGTTGTTGTCTTAACTACTGCAAACGTTGTTGTTTTCACTACTGCAGATGTTGTTGTCTTCTCTACTGCCGACGTTGTTGTTTTCACTATTGCAGACGTTGTTGTCTTCTCTACTGCCGACGTTGTTGTTTTCACTACTGCAGACGTTGTTGTCTTCTCTACTGCCGACGTTGTTGTTTTCACTACTGCAGACGTTGTATCAGTTTTCCCGTTTGCAAATTAACAACCTCTCTTTTTAATTTCTGAATGTTATATTTTTAATTTCCCTTCATGATATAATGAGTTGGAATTGAATAGGTTTACAAATTATGTATCAGTAATTTAGTTTTCAAATGAATCTTCCAGTCACCTTTGCCTGTTTTTTTTTGTTTGGGGTGGGACTGAGGTGGGGTGTTGGTTTCTTAAGTTTGCCATTTGTGTGCACTTTACGTATTATCATTTTTCACCTTATCCCGATGTAACATAACTTGCTGTTGGTTGTAAATTATTGATCCGGTAATATAATTGAATGGCCGGGGGTGGTGGGGCGTGGTGGTGGGGTGGGGGGTGGGGGGGGGGTGGAGTGAGAGGATCTATATACTCTTCTGGCACATAAAGAACTGGCATTCCGGCAATGCCAATATTGATTTTTATTTGTTGCTAGACGCAGCTGGACCCCTTTCCTAATTAAGTATAAATGCTATAATTGCTTTGTGAATTATTTTGTATGGAGCGTTTCACACTTTCACTATCCTCTGCATAACCTTGTACATCTTTTCTAATATGAATACCTTTTGCTTTTATCAGGGACAGGTAAATTATATATATATATACAGGGTGTCCCGTAAGTCTGGACCCATAGGGAAAAATAATAAAATTACAAAATAGTCCAAAAATTTATTTATAATATATTTTTTTATTATTTTTATTATTATTTATTATTTTTTTATTATGATCTTACTCCGCTGGAGTTTTATTTGTGGGGCCACTTGAAAGCCAAAGTGTACGAGGTCAAACTTCAGAACATTTTCCACCTTAAAGCACGCATTGTTGAGGCGTGTCAAGAAATTTCTGCGACTGTGATTCAGAAAGTGCTGTCGCAGTGGAGATTGCGTCTTCAACTATGTGTGCGACACAACGGCGGACACTTTGAACAGATTATGTAATAAATTTTTGGACTATTTTGTAATTTTATTATTTTTCCCTATGGGTCCAGACTTACGGGACACCCTGTATATATATACACAGTATATACGCACTTTTCTTAATTTAGGTATCATACTGAAATATATAAACTATATGCATATAGTATGAATGAGTGAATGAATGAATGCAATAGCCGACATAGAACCAAGTGAAATAAGTGAAAGTAAATTAAATAAATGAAAGTAAAGTAAGTAAAATTCACTCGGGTAACCCTTATTAAGTGCATTTGCTAATCTATAATGCACTGTAAGTTGCATTACACTAAGAAACTAGGGAGGAAATACATTATGATACATGCAAATACACTATGAGACACGCAACACTCAAGTCACGTGTTAAGGAAAGAAAGACGAAAGATAGATCGTGTGTTCACTTTACTAAAAAGATTTCGTTAAGGACTAAAATAGGCATTTATAGTAATCCTTCACACTAATTCTATACTGATTCGATTCCCAACGATGAATATTCTCTCTCTCTCTCTCTCTCTCTCTCTCTCTCTCTCTCTCTCTCTCTCTCTCTCTCTCTCTCTCTCTCTCTCTCTCTCTCTCTCTCTCTCTCTGATGACCGTGAGGATGGCTGTAATTTTTACTGCCCGCAAAAAAAGCCGACTATGTGACAAGAATTTTCATCTGTTGCGCTGTTACGAGTAATGGAGGAGGAGATCGAGTCTGGGAAACGAGCGAATTTCTTGACTCATTTGTGAATTATAAAGTAGTCCCTTTTTTCTTATAAAGATGCCATAAAAATGAGATGGATTTTCGAGTTTCTTTCTGCATGGCAGTTCCCTTGTTATCGAGCCAATGCGACTCAACATTTTATTTTCCGTCTGATATCGACATATTTGACTGGGAAAAATGACATGGCAGTTTTCAAGAAATATATATATATATATATATATATATATATATAGAGAGAGAGAGAGAGAGAGAGAGAGAAGAGAAGTTCCTGAATTTAAATGTGTATTTATCGCTAGACCTTCTTATAAGTGTGTTTATTATATTATCATTATAAAAAAGTGTATTTAGACCTGTGACTCTTTATTCCTAATATTTTTTTATATATATAACCTAATAATGTAGCTCTCAAGCTGTTAAAGGTTCCCGACCCTTGCCCTAAATTGTGGCCTGAAACTGGACACTAACTATTAACCCAACCTGGCATTTATACGACATATATGCGTTTGACGGAGAGACGGTGTGCATGGGGGGGGGGGGGGATGTAGGTGGATCTACTTCATTTCTGTATGTGCCCCAAATAAGATTCTCGTACTGTATATATGTATATAAAGGGGATGGGAGAGAATGAAACGATTTTTCTTTAAGGAGTATCGGCGAAGTTAAGCGGCAATGGGTCTTGGTAGTTGTTGGATGGGAGACCGTCTTCGGCGCTCAGATTATGTAGCGACCCGTGGTTCGGATCCCACGTAAAGCTGTAGGTCCCGTTTGTCATATGACCTTAGATGTTACGACGGAAATTAGACAACCCAATCAAACAAACGAATAGGTAAGAAGTAAATGGAGAGCGACCTAACATACGGCGCATGAATAATTATATATGCACAGTCGTGTACAGGAAGGAGTCTGGTCTCCGACAACCCTGTATTACGACCTAATTGTGCAGTTGAAGCCATTAATTATTATGTTCGCACAATGGCTCTCAATGTATAGTGGAGAAATTAATTATATTAGTGAGGGATGTCATTTCAATTTCAAGGTATTAAAATATATATATGTACGATATACGAGTCTGTGTGTGTGTGTGTACAGTATACACACACACACACACACACACACACACACACACATATATATATATATATATGAATGTATACACACACACACACACACACACACACATACACACACATATATATATATATATATATATATATATATATATATATATATAAAACCATTTATTTAAAACATTCCATCACAGTTATAGTATAAGCTAAATATGTATATATAGCTTTCTCTTGCTTATAAAAGAATTTACACGTGTGTGAATTTGGCTACTCCCTGTTTTCTGCTTATATAAAAGACTTCAATAAACACACTCGTTATTCGACATAAAATTACTTCGATGTATACTTAGAGACAGTGGTGTAGTCCAGGGGTAACGCAAGGTAACGGCGTTACCCCACTGGTTTTATTTTACTTTTAGCATTACCCTACTGCGTTACCCCACTGAAGAAATTACGACTACACCACTGCTTAGAGATATATTGAGTGAGATACATAATTTTCATTTTAAGATTTACTGTTTGTCAGTCATTTCTAAACAATGAAAAGATTACTGTCCACTCAATGTCATTCGCGCTCGCGTTCGCGGCAAGACGCCAAATGATAATGACTAATATTTGCTAACCTAACTTAATTTAACCTAAACTAACATAACATAACTAACCTAAACAAACCTAACTTAACATTAACCTAACCTAACTTAACCGATCTTAACCTAACTGAACATAACATTAACCTAACCTAACTTAGCCGATCTTAACCTAACTTAACATAAAATTAACCTAACCTAACTTAACCGATCTTAACCTAACCTAAGTTAACATAGCCGGGACGAAAGTGGGAAAGCCGTAGATGAGAATGGGAATAACGTCCAGTAAAAGTAAACCAATGAAAAGGTTACTTTAACATTTTTATGATTTCCTCTTCAACTTCAATTTTAGTCGGATCGACCTTTCATTAAAAGTCTCTTATTCACGCAATGACTGTTCGGCTTTAAGGTCGAAGGGAGGCGAATTATGTCAGTGCGAGAAACACTGTTTATTGCATCGTTTCCACTGGACCGTGAAAACATATGAGAAAGTCAAAGTTCAGCTTTCAAAGTGTTTTTCAGCAGTGGGCGACAGCTTTCGTGTTCTCCATAGTTCAGGGTATAATGCTGTTCGATTTGGTTGAGTCCTTTGTTTGCTGTTGCTGGGCGTAAATAAAAAAAAAAAATATATATATATATATATATATATATAGAGAGAGAGAGAGAGAAAGTTGATTGTATAAAAATGTTACAGATTTTAGTCTTAATGCAGACCAATTCGGTAATTACAAATATTTTAAACCATTTGCTAATTTTGTTAAATGCACACCTGAACTTCTATATTTTTTTAAAAATTTTCATAAAAACTAAAAGAAAGCAAACTTTTACTTAAGAACAAAGAAGGGTCCATGAAAATGGAGGAAAGTCACTGTAAAATGTTTTTCATTTCAGTTATACATTTCTACTAATTTCACTGAAGTCGAGGACATTATCATCAACTTTAACCGGGATTATTTTTCCCACTCATTCATTGCAAAATACTCTACAACCATTGTTTATATATAACAGCAGACAAACTCAAAGCTGAAGGAAAGTCAGGATTTGATCACTTAAGTGTTTTTTGTAGCGAGACCTTGGTAGCAAGCCACTTTATGGTACCTCAACTCCATCATAAGGTCCCTTAAAATGTGATGTTGCGAAAGAATGACGCTCTGTTGGAATATTAAAGTACGTTTCATGATGCATTCTATTAGTAATTCTAGTTTCAGCGTATATCACATCAATGAAAACGTCTCAAGAATTAACATCTCGGGGCCAGTTCCGTATTGCCCCCACGCAAATATGATTTTATTGAACATTAGGATTATAAATTATTTTGATACAGTCTATTAAAACCCTATACCGATCAATTTGTGATGCGTGATCTTTACGGGAGCTCCGCCCCCGTACCCCCGAGACCTAAATTATACAAATGATAGTGTAATAACATGTGCCCACCTTGCCTGGGTAGCCGGAGCCATAAGGACTAATGTAAAGGATAAAAAAGTTAAGTGCAACCATGGTTGTTTTTAACTAACAAAAAGCACCAATTTTTTAATAAAATATATATACGAAACTATTTTTTAATAAAAAAATGTCGGGGGGCAATACGGAACTGTAGCCAACATCTCTGTAAAAGAAACAATTCCATCAGTGACATCATGAATGAATGGCAAATTTTTAAATCTCTTTCCGGAAGGTGAATATTGCGGTGTTAAACGCGAGAAGAAGAAATAAAAATTACTTTTGAATACTTTTGGAGAATGAACGAGAAAATTTATCACACTCAAACTGAAGTTCACATCTTTAAGAAGTGACACTCAAACTCCATTTCGAACTTGAAAGAGAATGTAATTCCATTTGTTTTGTTTCATGGGGACATAATTATGACTCCACCATTGAAAGTATTCCCTTAAAAATGTGCACCGCGGCGTATCTAATTCTAAATCTTGGATCACCTGAAGATCAGGGCCCCCAGCCTTCTTTAGTTAGCTTTATAAGGCTAAGTAACGAAAATATCACGACCTAACCTAACCAATCGTCAAGGGCGTAGAGTTGACCTAACGATTGGTTAGGTTAGGTCGTGATATTTTCGTTAGTTAGCCTTATAAGGCTAACTAAAGAAGGCTGGGGCCCTGATCTTCAGGTGATCCTAAATCTTTCTTTTTAATTTTGTTTTGATAGGGGAGGAGGAAGTTTCTGGTTCGTACCCGCCGCTTTTGTGCTGCATATGCTATATTATTATTCACCTTGCTTCAGGTTTTCCCCCCCTAAATGAATAAAAGTTTTGGGGAGCAAAATCTCCTCTTTTGGCGACCTAAAATCATCAAATTCTTTTGTGACACTAATTATTTTCGTTTTATTGCGAACTATTTATTTTTGTAGCGTCCCTTTATAATGAGGTCAAACTTAACATCTTGAACGAAAGAAAAGATTTCTTAATTAAATAGTTTTAGTCTTTTTATACACGGAAATTTCAATTGAATATTAATGTCTCTCCTTTCTTCCGTATATGGCCAAATCCTATACTTTTTATCTTATAAAAAATAACTTTGTAAAAACTAAAATGGTGATGATTACACGAAAACTAATTGAAGTTTTAATATTTGAATAACATATCAAATGAAAATCAAAAAGAGCTCACAGCCTAATCTGCTCTAATGTATGAACATTTTTTTCGTGGACATTAAAATCTTATTAGACTAATATTGGTTGTTTCCAGGTGTACAAATAATTACACAATTCTTTATACCGAGAAAACGTTCAGAAATTCTCCTGGTAAACTTTTCCTTTGTAAAGATTTTTAAAAAGTGTGCTTAAAAATGCTTCTGACATAAAATCAGGTGATCATAGTTAGTCATTAAATCATCCAAATGGTGAAAAAATTGATCGAGGCTGATTATGTTATTGACCTAGTACTGGCAAGATTCGTTGTTTCCATTATAAACTATTGAACGTGGACCAAGGTCTATTAGTGACTGATTGGTTCAGTGACTGGAAAAATGCTGAACGTTCCCAAGAAAGTTATGAAAAATAAAAAATTCGCTGTGATGCAACCGTAGAAGTGACAAAACTAATGAAAATCAGTGGAAGGATTGATAAACAATTGTTGGAACAAGTTGACGAATTAGCAAATTATTGGAAAACTATGCTTCAAAGAGTAGTTAGTGTACACGTAATCAGGTTCCTTGGTGAGCGTGGGCTTCCTTTCCGTGGTGATGATGAAAAGGTGGGTTCTACAAAGAATGGAAATTTCTTGGGTATGATGGAAGTTATAGCTGAGCGACACTTTGTTGACAGAACATATACAGTAACATGCGAACAAAGGCAGTGAACATACAAGTTATCTGTCATCAACCATTTCTGGGGAGTTCACTGAACTGATGGGCAAGAAAATTCTCAGCACTATTGTTTCACGGATAAAATCAACATATTTTATTTGAATCTGTGGATTCTATTCCAGATAATAGCAATACCGATCAGCTCACTTGTTATGTTAGATATTTGGAAGCTGATGGTCCTGTTGAAAGATTTTTAACATTCACAGACAGTCGTGGTCACACTGGTCAGAAGTTAGCGTCATCACTTTTTAATTTCTCTGAAATGGTCGGCATTGATATAGAAAACTGCCGTGGTCATTCCTATAATAATGCAACTAACATGAGTGGACGATACAATGGAATGCAAACTCTTGTGGCACAGAAAAGCCCGCTGGCGACATTTAGTCCTTGTTCTACACATTTATTAAATCTTGTTGGGCAGGCTGCTGTTGATTGTTGTAGTGGAGTAGTGGCTTTTTTCGATTTTATGCAGAGGCTTTACACCTTCTTTTCAAAATCAACAGGCCTTTGGCAACTTTTGAAAGAAAAACTTAAAGTTAAAGGCCTCCTGATGCCAAAGGAGTTATCAAACACTAGATGGTCTGCTCATGCAGATGCCACACGAGAATTACAGGCTGTTATGGGGAGATTACTAATGTCTTTGAGGATATTTCCAGCAATGAGGATGAGAAAGGTGAGAATAGAAACACAGCATTAGGTTTGATGGATATAGTGTGTAAATTTGAAAATGAGATTTTCATTGATCTGTGGCACACCATATTTGAAAGGTTCAAGCAACTACAAGACAAAAAAGGGATCTCAATACAGATGTCATTCTGCTCAAATCATTGGTAACATTTGTGCAAACGCTGCGAAGTCGTTTCGATGATTTTGAACAATCAGCAATTGAAAAAAGTGACACATCAGAAAACAGTGCACAACAGAATCGTGTTCGGCGTAGGAATGCGAGATTAGATCCATTAGATTATGACAGAGGTAAAGAATTGCAACAGAGTCCAAGAGACCACTTCAGAACTTCCAATTTCATACCCGTCATCGATCGTCTTATGCAAGAACTTGAAAAGAGAATTGAGACTTATTTTCATATATCTGAAAAATTTGGTTTCTTGAATGATCTGGTCTCTCTAAGTGATGATAAAATTCAGGAAATGTCATCTAGATTAGTTCTGCTGATCTGGAAAAATGTCTCGGTAATGAACTTGTTCAATTCCCCACGGTTATAGAATTATTTTTGGAGAAGAATGATCATGATGGCATCAGCAATGCACACTTCATTTACCTACTTATTCAGAACAAGAATTTCAGATCAACATTTCCAAATGTGGAAATTCTTCTTCGGATGTATCTGTCACTCATGATATCCAATTGTTCGGGTGAAAGGTCTTTTTCAAAGACGAAATAAATCAAGAACGATTTGCCCACAACATTGACCCCAAACTCACTGAATTGTCTTTCTTTAATGTGTATTGAAAGTAATGTACTTTGTGGCCTTGACTTCTCAGACATACTAAACGAATTTGCAATTATCAAAGTACGAAAAGATTACATTTAAGATTGTTTACTTTATTTTTTTACTGCGAAGTAAACATGCATAATAAAATCTGCATCTAAAACTGGTTTTGTTTTCAAAATATTCTAGGTTTGAACAGAGATAGGGACCTCCACAGTCTGAGTTGCTTCAGGGCCTCCACAGGTCTAAATCAGGCATTGGCTATAAACATGTAGCTTTTGCTCATCTGCTTTTGATGTCATGCTAAAATGAGATGGTAAATGAACAGCGAGTACTTCAAGCCTACGCTCAGTTTCATGACACTAAAATATATCCTCCAAGTTTCTCTATATATGGAAATGTTGCTTTCCTGCCATTGGTCAGTTGTTCCGTTTCACATGCTACCACTTAGCCATTAACCCTATCCAACGTAAACAGATAAACATAAGGCATCAGTATAACAACCAACCAAGGGATCTGAAATTTTAGTCTTCATAATTAAATGTACTAGGGGCACTCAATATATTTTGCCCCACCCTTTTTCTTAGCTAAATAATAGGCCATGGGGCTGAAATGTCTTTTGGGCTGTAAGTTTGAACTTTCTGCGCTTCATATAACCGGATTTTTCCAGTTTGAACCTCCTCCTTGTATAAAACCGCTTTTAAAAGTCCTTGTATAAAACTGATGGTTAACGCAGTTTCGAAAATGGCGTCTGACAGTGATGTGCGTCGTAAACAGAGAGCTGTTATCGAGTTCTTAACCGCAGAGAAGGAAACAGTTGGAAACATTCACAAACGTCTACAAAACGTTTACGGAGATGCTGTTGTTGATCGAAGCACAGTTGGACGCTGGTCTAAACGTGTGAGATCATCGGAAAGAGGGAGAGCCAGCTTCGATGATGAGCCACGCAGCGGTCGCCCGGCATCGGCTGTCACATCTCACACTGTGCAACGTACTAACAGCATCATTCGATCAAATCGGCGCGTCACATACAAGGAGCTATCACTGGAGCTAGGAATTAGTGAAGGAAGTGTGAATACGCTAATTCAGCAACTGGGATACTCAAAAGTGTGTTCACGGTTTGTTCCTCGCGAACTGACTGAAGATCACAAAGCCCAAAGAAAAGAAATTGATTCTCAGTCGTTGGTTCGATACGAGACAGAAGGGGATGACTTTCTTTCACGAATTGTGACTAGGGATGAGACTTGGGTACACTACTTTGAACCTGAAACAAAGCGCTACTCCATGGAGTGGCATCACACAAACTCCCCACGCAAGAAAAAGTTCAAAATGGCTCCCTCTGTAGGAAAGGTTATGGCCACCATCTTCTCAGACATGAAAGGGGTGATTCTGGTGGACATTATGAAGAAAGGACAAGCAATCAACTCAGAGGCATATATTGCCACCCTACAGAGACTCCACAGACGTATAAAGCGAGTTCGAGGAGAGAAAACTGGAAGACGTCCTTCTTTTGCACGATAACGCAACACCACAAACAGTTTGCGAACAAGAGAGGCCATCACAAAAATGCGCTTGACTGTGTTACCCCACCCTCTATACAGCCCGGATCTGGCACCTTCAGACTTCCATTTGTTTGGGCCAATGAAGGATGTTATTCGTGGAAGAAAGTTTCAATGACGATGAGATTGTTGAGGAGGTTAAGAGGCGGCTCCAGCGGAAGCCAGCGGACTTTTACCAGCAAGGAATAAAGGCCCTTGTTTCGATGCGGAGAAAGCCGTAGAAAAAGATGGAGACTATGTGCGAAAAAAAAAACTTGTAAAAAAGGTATGTAACTACTTGTGTACAAAATTTCTGGAACTTACAAGGAAACTCGGAAAGAAAAAAAAAAGGTGGGGAAAAATATATTGAATGGCCCTCGTATATAAATAAAGGCAAACCAAATTTCAAAGATTATGACGATTCAACTTATAGAAAGGAATACAAAGGACACCAAACAGCAACAGACCGGCTGGTTCCTACGAGGCTGTCTGTTTAAGAAGGAAGGTAAAAGAAGTAAGAAAACTTAAAGAGAAGTTAAAGTTTTAAAGCAAAGCAGAGAAAAGAGGTTGAGAGGTAGGAAAGAAATTTAAAGATAAAGTGGAAATTTTAAAGTACAGAGGAGGGAATCCAAGTGAAGATTCTACACTATTTCTACATGCTAACAAATGCCTCCAACTGGGGTGTTTAAGGCAAGATAAGCATCTAGTTTCTTTTTAAAGGATTCGATCGAATTATCATACTTTGAACTACGCTGGCTGGCAATCCATTCCACAAATTAACTATACGAGTGAAGAAAAAATGTTTAGCTTCATTAGAATTAAAATGTTTACCCACTAATTTCAGACCATTACCGCGAGTTCTATCTGCATTCCTGGAGGTGAACTATTCTTTCACGTCGACATTATCAAAACTTTTAATCATTTAAAAACCTGGATTAAATCTCGAATTCACCGATTTACAAGTGAGAATAAATTCAACGTTTCTAAATAGGGCAGCGTATAATTTGTTTCTTACTCTAGGAATCATCTTAGGAGCCCGTCGTTACACTCTCTCCATTTTGTCTATGTCCTGTCGTAAATATGGGGACCAGAATTAAACAGTATTCCAGGTGGGGCCGTACTAAGGAATTTTATAATGTTAGCATTGTTTTCTCTAAATTCAAACGATCTCCCAATAAATCTTAAGATTCTATTTGCTTTCCTGACTGCTTCGATACATTGCTTACTTGGTTTAAGAGTGTCGTCAACAATAATACCTAAATCTTTCTCTTCCGTAACACTTGTTAATGTCTTGTCGCGCATAAAATACTTTTCTTTGACATTGTTTCTACCGTTATGCAGCATTTATCTATATTAAAGTTCATTTGCCAAATTTCTGCCCACTCGAGTAACTTCTTAATATCTTGAATCTGCAAACGTTCTGAAGCTGATTTTATTCGTTCCCCTAGTTTGGTATCATCCGCAAATTTTGAAATTATACTCTTAATTCCCAAGTCGATGTCATTGATATAAATAATAAAAAGAACTGATCCCTTATGTTCGTTTGACTTTTGCATAACAGAGCAAATAACATTTGAAGGGTTTACTCCCACTTAAGGTCACTCCCATTTCATTCCACTTCCAAGAGTGAGAAAGCAGAGCGTGAGAATTTCAAACGAGGCATTTTCAAATCTGTTTATTCCTACATAATTCATGACGTCCTCATTCTCATCCACGACTTTCCCACTTTGGTCCGGGTTAAGTTACGTTAGCTAATGTTAGGTTAGATTAGGTTAAATTAAGTTAGGTTAGGAAATATTAACCATTCCCATTTGGCGTCTTTTTGGCGAATGTGAATGTAGTGACATTGTTTCTCAAATCAAGATACACTTTTCTCAAATGTGGATTTTTCACTTTTTCGCATTTGCATTTGCGGACCACGGATGGGGATGGAAATGACATTGAGTGGAAAAATAATCAATTGAAGTATAAAATCTCATAATTTTATTAATATTTCACTTCTTTCTTTGAATTTGGGTTTAATGCGCGGTAAACTGCCTCAACTGCTACAATAGCGCATGTAAGCAGGCATCGAGTAGGCCTATAGTTTAATTTAATTCCACGGTTAGTCACGTGCAGATTGCGAGTTAAACATTTTTCTGTTTTACTAAATTTAGAATTATTCTTGATTTTATCATATTATTTATCAAAATTTAAAATTTTCATTTTTTAAATAAATAATTAAAAATCTATTTAAAAATCTGCTAAATTTTATCTCTTAGTGAGATGTTGTATGCAATCAAATTCATTAAGTGTTTGGGACCTATACCGATTGGGTCGAGGGGACATTCTATCGACACTCTAATAAACTAACTTAACCTAACCTGATTAAAACTAACCTAACCTAATTTAATCTGACTCAAAATAACTTGTTGATTAAATGTCACGTCAAGAGAATGAAATTAGGTTGTATTACAGTATAAACTCCGATAATGGAAGATGGATTTCGAAAACCAGTTTTTATTAGCACTTTCTTGATAACTGGTTTAAGTATGGAAATTATGTAAACAGGTCTTTAGAAAACGCTTTAGTGTATAATTTCAACCACATTACTCATAAAACTAATCATTTCTGAGCCGCAATAAAGTCGCTTTGGCTTAATATACCAACAATAAAATAGTTAAAAGATCCTCTCTCTCTCTCTCTCTCTCTCTCTCTCTCTCTCTCTCTCTCTCTCTCTCTCTCTCTCTCTCTCTCTCTCTCTCTCTCTCTCTCTCTCTCTCTCGATTTTAGAAGTATGTTTAGTTTAAATGATAACCCAACTCGCAACAATGGTTGGAAGTTGGATTTGAAACGGTTTAGGACTAGTGTGTGTGGGAATTACTTTACGTATAAGATCTGTGACACATGGAACAGGTTACCTTCGGAAGTTGTGAACAGTTCCTCTGTGGATCAGTTCAAGAAAAGGTTAGACCAAATCTTGCACACCATTTGAGTGTGTACAAAATTTTCCGTGGCACCCGTTGCCATTGGTACCTCCTCGGTATGGGCCGCAAGGCCTTTTGAGGTACTTCTTTTCCTTGTAACTCCTTGTAACTCTCTCTCTGGTGAAGCGTAGTAACTCGAGAGGCAGTAAGCTCGATCTACGGCCGGCGGACTTTGTTGGCCTCCGGGATAGCGTAGGTGAAATGGGGTTAGAGGTCGGCGGCGATGTTGAGGGAGTGTGGAGTGCATTCCGGGACCAGTTTATGGTGCTGCAGTCTGCTGCCATGCCCTCAAAACCGGTCACCCCTGCTTCAACGCAGCCTAAGTGGTTCAGTCGAAACATTGCTTCGTCTATCCGAAATAAGAAAGCTGCCTATAGGAGGGCGAAGGCCAATCGTTCCCATGAGAACACTGAGGCGTATGTCCGCCTGTGCAGGGAAATGAAGGCGAAGGTTAGGCTAGCCAAACGTAACGAAGAACTCCGGGTGGCAAGCCTCTACAAGGGGAACCCTAAGGAGTTCTTCAGTTATGTTAATAGTAGAAAGCCCATTAGAACCCCAACGGCGCGCTGCGGACCTCCGACGCGAACATCGCTAATGTGCTGAATGAGTACTTTGCGGGAGTGTTCAACAGGGAGGACACCCGCGTCATCCCCGAGCCAGGCGTCAGGCACGAAGGTGGATAGTGTTCGGTGTGCCGCGACAGTCGTTGCCGAGAGAATAGACAAACTGAGCGCGTTTAAGGCTCCTGGGCCAGACCAGTTCCTCCCCAGAGGAATGCGGGAGGTGCGAGACCAGGTGGCTCCCCACCTGACTACAGTCTTCAACAAATCGTTGGAGATGGGCCAGGTGCCTGGTAACTGGAGGGAAGCCAACGTGACCCCTATCTTTAAGAAAGGGGATCACGAAAGTCCAGGGAACTATCGTCCCATTAGTCTCACTTCGGTTGTAGGTAAATTATTAGAGGGGATAAGAGCGAATAGGATCGGTGACCATTTGGATTCCTACAAACTGCTTGGGGACTCCCAACATGGGTTTAGACGGCATAGGTCGTGTCTCACCAACCTGCTCGAGTTTTTCGACATCATGTGGGGTGAGTATGATAAGAGTAGGGCGATTGATATACTTTATCTCGACTTTCAGAAGGCCTTTGATAAGGTACCTCACCGCCGGCTAATGACCAAAGTCCGCGCGCTGGGTATCGGTGGGGAAGTAGGTAGCTGGATTGGAAAGTGGCTGAAGAATAGGCGGCAGACGGTTGCAATTAAAGGGGCTAGCCGGGTTGGGCCTCAGTCACTAGCGGGGTTCCTCAGGATTCCGTTTCGGGGCCACTGTTGTTTATCATTTACATAAATGATATCGACGGTGGCATCGTTAGTAGGATCGCCAAATTCGCTGATGACACCAAGCTTGGGGCCAATGTTGGGACGCCCGAAGCGATCGAGCAAATGCGTGCGGACCTACGTAGGATAGGAGAGTGGTCTAAAAAATGGCAAATGCCTTTTAACTTGGGTAAATGTAAGATTGTAAGGTCATGCACATTGGGTACGCCAATCCCAAGTCGGACTACTCCACGTTAGGGAGTAATATCGAGGCCACTGATTTGGAAAAGGACTTGGGTGTACTAATTAGCAGCGACCTTAAGTTTACCAAACAGTGCGTAGAGGTGGAAAAGAAAGCCCAGAAGCTGTTAGGTTATATCAAGAAGCAATTTCGATTTCGGAACAAGGAGATTGTGCTCTCTCTCTGTACAATTCCCTGGTTCGGCCGCACCTGGAGTATGCTGTGCAGTTCTGGTCGCACACCCTCAGGAAAGATACTGACAGGCTGGAGCGAGTCCAGGGGAGCGCCACAAAGTTAATCCCTTCCGTTAATCATATGGGCTACAATGGGCGCTTACGCGCCATGAATTTGTTTTCGCTGGAAACTCGGAGGCTGCGCGGTCAACTCATCGAGGTTTTCAAGCTCTTACACGGGTTCAACGATGTCGATTTTAGAAACATGTTTAGTTTAAATGATAACTCAACTCGCAACAATGGGTGGAAGTTGGATTTGAAACGGTTTAGGACTAGTGTGTGTGGGAATTACTTTACGTATAAGATCTGTGACACGTGCAACAGGCTACCTTCAGAAGTTGTGACCAGTTCGTCTGTGGATCAGTTCAAGAAAAGGTTAGACTGAATCTTACACACTATTTGAGGGTGTAGGAATTTTTCCCTGGTACCCGTTGCCATTGATACCTCCTCGGTATGGGCCGCAAGACCTTTTGAGGTACTTCTTTTCCTTGTAATTCTCTCTCTCTCTCTCTCTCTCTCTCTCTCTATATATTATATATATATATATATATATATATAATATATATATATACACACGCTGGTCTCATATTTAACGCATGGCTTTTTCATTATATTATATATTTTATTTCACCCCTTCCATTGAGTTGTGAATACCTCATAAAAACTCATGCTCCTTAACAAAACGAATAAGTTCATTAGTTCCATATATACGGTATACACACACACACACACACACATATATATATGCAAAAGGTCACATATCTTGAACAATAATTTTTATAGTGTGATGAATGCACAGTGCAGATATAAAATAAACTTCCATATTGTGGTTAAAGTATATATATATATATATATATATATATATATATATATATATATATATATATATATATATATATATATATATATACAGGGTGGGCCGAAAGTCTGGATCCATAGGAAAATATTTATTTTAATACATAAATTACAACAAATGGTAAATACTTAAAATGAATATCAACTTTAACTCGTAAATGCGTATCCGTGATACTGTACAGTGGTTCGTACTCCAGTATAAACAACAAATTATAACAAATGCTCAAATTGGCGGCCTCTGACATCGAGACACTTAGGGATGGAATTTATGATTTTTAATAATTCTTCGAATTGACGTTCTCGAGATGCGTGTTTCATTTGATAATCTTCTTGTTGACTTTACTGGACTATTCGTTAAAGTTTCACATACCATTGCAGAGGTATTTTCATCAGTTGCAGTTTTTGGACGACCAGAACGCCATCGATCATGTACACTTCCTGTTTCTTTGAAACGTTTAAACAACTTGCCAACAGTCGCATGTGTTACTGGATGCT